>CAKALG010016625.1:0-11805 GCA_916700815.1 Helicolenus hilgendorfi
CGTCGGAAGCGCGGACAGCCACATGCACAAGTCGAAGCAGCTAGCCGACTGCGATGGCACGCCCAAAACAAGTGTATGATAAAAAGGCTATATTGTTTCTAAGAAAAAGATTTGTCCAAAAACAGACAAAAAAGTGTGAAGAACACGTTGGAAAATGGACGCAGCCAAAAAGAAAGTAGATGCCTGAAATGATCTCTTTGGCCTTTGAGAGTGATTGGCACCGAACTAGGGTTGAGGAAGGGTTTTTTTTGTCCCGTTCACACCATGCAGAACTCTTCCAATTTAGCATTTCAGAGAAAAAGCAGCTCTCCTAATCGGGCCCTATGCATATCCAAGAACATTCCTGCTGACTTCCTGACCATGCTTGTACGTCTGATCACTGGACACGGAAGGACTTTGTAGGAAGACTCAATCAATTGGGTGGCTCTCTTCACAGAGCGAATCAATGTGAATGTATCTGTTGTACATGACTTTGAGTGCGGTTGGTAAGATCATACCAGACCCCATTTGTAGTTCCTCTTTCTCACATTAGAAATGAATGGTTGGACTCGGAATAGCTAGCAAGTCACGGCTGGCGGCGTTTGACATTTTACCGGACCAGCGGGGAGGTCACGAGTGCAGCTTTCCAGTGGGTGGCTGAAATGGGTTAGTGGAGGAGCGGTGTGCTCAGTCAGCAAATGATAACTGCCCCATCAGCTCATGAAACTGCAGCGGAGTGAAACCCACACACGAGACACATACATACACTCACTAGAAAATTTGCCCTTGGTGATCTGACTCTTGTCCGACAGAACAAAAGACGCACCAAACCTAGTCTTTAATCCGCGAATGATATTCGGACGATCATCGACCCAACTCGAGCGCACATAAAAACAAAACAGGCAGCTTGGACAAAAGTAGATAGTCAGGATTCTGATTGGGATTGTTTATTCTTTATTTTACTTTTTTAATACTCACAGCGAGGCACGCAGCAGTCTGCTTCTTTGGCAATAGAGAGGCAGCAAATTGATTTCACTCTGTATACCAGAGGCGCATTTCAATTTTGGGTATGAATGCAGCCCGGCTCAATCATATCCAGACATGATCGGTCTGCCGCTCTGGAAGTAGGAGCTCCCGCTTCGCATAAAATATTGAACTCTCTCTGTCTAAACGTGCAAACAAGCCAGGCTCCCCTTTTTATGTTGAACATGTAGGTGACGGGCCTCCACTTGCAGAGACAGGAGGGAGGAAACCAACTGGTACAAGTCTGAACTGCTGGAGACCAAAAATTCTCAGTGGCCATCCAGGTTACAACACCATCAGTGCTACCATTCCTTTAACCCATTTGTGCCCAAAAATTAGACTGTTGTCAGGCTATTAAATAGGTGTTATCAGTCGCTATAAGCCCCATAGATGTGGGTCAGTAGGGGCATACTACACCCACTAGTAGGTTTGATCATCTATTCACATGGTAGATCACCGAAAGAAGGTAAAAAAGAACATGACAGCAACCTTTGACCGTAGTCATTATGACAGGAGCAGAAGCAGAAGTCAATGTATAGTTGTCTTTGTGTTTGTAGTTATTTCAACCCAAAACACAATGTTTTTCGCTAAACCTAACCCTAAAGAAGCCTTTTTGTTTAGATTCAAAATGTAAAACATTCAGTTTTGCAATGTGTTAAAATGTGTTGCGTTTAAGTTTCACTTTCACTTTTACAATGTAGTAGGCGTAGCAGGCCCCTACTGACCCACATCTATGGTGCTTATTGCGACTGATAACGCCTATTTAATGGCTCCTTGTAGTTTCTTAAATACAAAATCATACTCTATCTAGTATTTGGGCACATGAGATTACAGTTTTTTCCTAAAATATAATGGAGTCTATTGCAAAAACAGTAGTGCCATCATGTTCCCAAATGCTAGGTATAATATGGTAAGAAAAACTCACTTTTCAGCCAAACAGTTTGACTTATTTTGAAAATGTCTTCACATTGGTGCTTATAGGCAAGTCCAGAGAACGCTTCCAATTCCAAAATTCAGTTGCGGGCACAGATGGGTTAGTAAAAGTCGTAGAAACTGACAAACATTTGGTTGATAGAAGATGTAAAAATATCCAGTTCAGATGGGATTGTCAGAGCAGGTTAGTGGTTTTTCCTGCTAACCACCACGTGGAAGATAAAAATGAAGAATAGCAGTTTAACCGATGGGTTAAAATTGTATCATCAATGGCAGCTCTTCTTGTGTGTTTCAGCGTTCCAACGGGACGCTCTCCCGTTTGGAGCTGAACGGTTGCGAATGTGTGGCAATGTGCAGCTCTGGAGTGTTTGTTTTCGTTCATCGTTGTGTACCAATCATAGAGGACTGAAACACTGAACGTGTTCTTCGCGTTCATTGAGACTTTTAAAAGGAGCCAAGACGTGGAGAAAAAAAAAATATTCAAATTACGGGGGACAATTTCCAAAAGATTTCAAAATGTGAATGTGTTTTTTCTTGGAGGTCGTTTCATGTCGTCTCGGGAGGATGCGGTTCAGTTCTGTGTCATCTTTAATGAATGATTGTCAATTCTGCCGTGCCTGTGTGTTCTTCGTCTGTTTGTATTTGCACTCTGAACTTTTTTGGGAAAAATCACTTGCATATCTGATGTTTTTTCTGTCCGCTTGTACACACACTTCACACGGCGACCGGCGGTGAAACGCTGGTCAACAAAAAGTCTGTATAGTAGCTGTTTTTTTAGCACAAATGTACACACACACGCTACATGGATTCACACACCTACCGGACACAATGCATGCAGACACTCCCTGAACACATACATGCACAAGCACATCCTGCACAAATACACACTCTCTCTCTCTCTCTCTCTCTCTCTCTCTCTCTCTCTCTCCGTTCTCCTTGTGTGCTTTTCACCGTTTTTCATGCCACCTTGTGAGAGTCAGATCCAGACTGCAGCTCTTGCTCTCAGCAGAGGAGGAGGGGGAACACGCATTACTATGTGTGGCACCACCTCTGTTTCCACCAGGTCTGAATTTCAAATCAAACGAACCCCCTTTTTCTACCAGCATCGCCCTCTCCTCCTCCTCTTCCTCCTCCTCCCTCTTCCATTTTCTCAGATATGATCCCTTTCAACTCCTCTTCCTCTGTCCGACTCCCCCGTCCCCTCCCTTTCCCTTCCACCTTTTTCCTCCGTTGTCTTTCTCCTTTTCTTTCGCTGTACAAAGTGTTTCAAATTTATCATTTGTATATTATGATGTATGGGTACGATAATGTTCTTTATTATGGAAAAATGAGAAAGATTTATTTTTGTTACCGGTTTGTTTCATAATTCCTTTTTTAAATTGGTATTGTAATATCTCTATGCAAGGAAACTGTTCGGTGAATCGTTTTTATTTAAGAATGTAATTACGTGTAATAAATGGTAGAAGCAGTTTGGCATGGAGGATTCGCGGTTCTTGGCTGGTCTGTTAATGGCGGTTTTCATCCGACGACAATGTGCACCTGATCGTACGTCTTCTCACTGAATATTTTCTGATTTCTTATCAAGTCTCAATCACAGGGCCATTCAGTTTGCTAACAATGACCGCTCAGAGTACATTCACACACCTTTTTGCTTTTATTCCCGCTGACCAGACGACGTTAAAGGGGCGAACTGCATTTTCAGAGTTAAAGAGGACCTATTATGCTAATTTTCAGGTGCATACTTGTATTAGGGGTTTCTACCAGAACATATTTACATTCTTTAATGTGCAAAAAAAGCTTTATTTTTCTCATAGCGGCTGTGCTGCAACACCTCTTTTCACCCTCTGTCTGAAACGCTCTGTTTGAGCCCCTCACCCCCCTTCCGAAAAGCCCGGTCTGCTCTGATTGGTCAGCTGGCCCACTCTGTTGTGATTGGTCAACCGAACCAAACGCTTCGTACTCCACTCCAGCTCCACTCTAACTAGCTTTGTTTGAGGGCGTACCAATAGCCGCTAGACAAATTTTGTTACTTGGTGACATCACAACTTTGGGGGGGAAAAAAGGCGGGACTTCAAGCGGGGTGTTTCAGGCAGTTCAGGAGCAATGTTTATCCATTTGGAGCGGACTTTGGGCTTTGTAATTATGCAGACCTTTTACAAAAAACTAGATAACACTAATTTAAGGTGGGCAGGATAATTAATTTACACCATCCTTTTCCTGCTATTTGCAGCACCCCACCCATGGGTGAAAAAAAAAAGCCTCTGATTTATCGTTCCTTTGATCAAACGCAGGAAATAGGCCAGAATGCCTTCACTTTGCTTGAATGCACCTCCTCTGAGGGAGCTACGGCATGTTAATTACATCTGTTACCAACCAAGGTGATGACTTATCCGCTATTCCTGCCTTTTGACCATGACTAGCTGATAAAAGGGTAATCGAATAACTAATGGCTAATTAGGGAGTAATTACTCCCTGGTAAATGGCCCTATGCAGTGTATTAATTCTCCTTGGGTCTGGCAGTGAGAAACTCCCATAAGGTTTTTTGTTTCATTTAATGCTCCCTAATTGAAATGGGCACCCTCATCAAGAAGCTTACATGTATCTGTCGAACTTAATGTCCTTTTATCTGTAATTACAGACAGCCCCACATTATCTACCTAACTGCACCTACTACGTCAATCTCACAGACACATTATGAAATTACAAACGATGGAGTCATTTTTCAATAAAGGTCGCACGTCCCATGAGCGCTTTCCGATCGTCATTCCCGTCCCGTGTGATGGAAATGAGGTTGTATGTGAGTTCACAGCAGAACTAAATGGCCTTAATGTGTTTCACATTCACACAGCAACACATACTCAGAAAGGTTAACCCTCAGATTCACAAATGCGCCAAGTATGTCTGCAGGCAATAAAGCCCCGTTTCCACCAAGAAGTTCCTGGTAATTTCGGTAATTTTCAAGGAACTTAAAGGTCCCTTTAAACCATTGTTGTCTGTGTTTCCACAGCGGTCTAAAGGCCAGGTTCTAAAGAACGTCAACTTGCATTCTTTCTAACAGCCAGCAGGGGGCGACTCCTCTGGTTGCAAAAAGAAGCCTGATTGTATAGAAGTCTATGAGAAAATGATCCTACTTCTGATTTATTACCTCAGTAAACATTGTAAACATGAGTTTATGGTCTCAATCACTAGTTTCAAGTCTTCTTCAATGCAGCATGATGTTCATTTAGTAAATGATGGTCCCATTTAGAGTCAAATAGACCATAAAGCAGGGGATGCTTCAGGGTGTGGCTACCTTGTGATTGACAGGTCGCCCAGGTTGTCCGGTTTCGTCTTACAACATCGACCCCTTTCACAGTGTGTTTTCACTTCATGAAGGTTAATCGAGACATTCCTGGTTGCCTAAAAATGTCTTATTCAGCGTTCAATTGTACTTAGCGCCACCCTCTTGTGTCACTTCTGGTTGCAAAAAACCAAGATGGCAACGGCCAAAATGCCGAACTTAAGGCTTCAAAACAGCCATTCATAAACCAATGGCTGCCGTCACGGTGACTATGTCCACTTCTTATATACAGTTTATGATGGCAACATAACGTAATATATCCCTAAACCATTGATTGAAAAATAAAATGTAGACACACATTCTTCCTTTTTAACTAATAGCACTTGACTTGACAGCTGGTGGGTATGATCGAATCAAAGCAGACACACTGCGGAAAGTGTTGGATTTGTTATCCGGCTAATTACACCGGGGATCCCGAGCAGAATAATCTGAATAATAGAAAAGCCGAGTTGATAAACACGGCTGTTGAACGCTTGGTTACATGTGCTCAGTCACCCTCTGTTGTTTCCATTCGTCTGTATCAAATGATAGCATCTACTGTATGTAAATCTTGTCGAACAATAGGATTAAAACACCCCGTGATGTTATCTTGTTATGTCACTCTAAACATGCATGTGCAGCATTCAGATTTCGGCTTTTATTCAGAGCACTTGATGCATGAGTGACAGCGCTATTTATGCACAGGGATGCTCTTATTTTGTAGGAATTAAATAATATTTTGCAGCAATTGAAAAGCATGAAATTAAGTAATGGAAATTAAACTTTAAAAAGCAAAATTGAACATTTAATGGTAATAAAAATGAAGACCACATAGGACATTTTTTTCCCTCTGACTTTTCAAATATACTGCCTCATTGTTCGGTATCCCGCAGGCTTATCAGCTCGCCCTTGAATCGTCTACCGTCTCTGCTCCGCTCTCCACCGCCGCAACACCTGAGCACATCTCAGAAGTGTTGTCTTTGTTTCGCATACAATGATTCAGCCGTAGCTAACGCCGCTGAAGGAGGGTATAAATGGTGTGACGGCGCTGAATCGAAGCGACTGTAATGAAAGAAAGGACGATTCTTCAGGCGAGGCAGTGATTCACTTAACCGGGCCCTTTTTTTTTTTTTTTTTTCATGTGGTTGTGCAACAGAAGATTTCACCGAGGGAGCTGCCAATGCCTGTGGGTGTCTTGTAGGCGTTTGGCAGCCATATAGGGATGTTATTGTCACATCTGGCAATGTGGGGATGCCAGCATACTGGGAAGCAGAGCTACAAGTTTAAAGCCTCCCTCACAGTATCTTCTTCCACTCTGTCTCTAACTCGGGTGATAACTCCGTTTCTACGATTACTACTTAGCGACTAATCTGCATAAAGACAAGCTTCAATCTGAATCTCCAGCTGAGAACGAGGCCCGTCCTGCGAAAGGGTTGCGAATTCTTTGGTTTTTCGTGCCACGAGCGGCCAAGTGCTTAGGTATTTCCAATTATAGGGAATATGTCGAGGTGGCCCTCGGTAATTAAAGCCTAATCATGCTGGTGGATTCAGAGAAGCATCCTCATCAAGCTTTCATTAGTCTCCCTCCTTGTGATGCCCAGCAGCAACACAACCCCCTTCAGGAATGCTCAAATGTTCCCAAACCAAATCCAGTTATGTAGAGAGTACTCTATTAAAAGTTATTTTCCAAATTCAACTGCAAAACAAAAATAAATGCTCATTTCTAAAACGTAAGAAGGCAGAATACGGCACTAAAATAAAAGACATTTAGGACTCATTAATGAACAGATAAACCCACTTTTACTATATTATTTTACGAGAGAAGGATAGAATAGCACACTGTGGATGCTACGTTGTGTTTATCTCCTTCATCTTTATCTCTGAGCTAAATTTGGATCCAACTCAATTCATGAGTTTGCCACTCATTGTTGCCTCAGATCCTGCAGAACAAAAAGTGGTTCCCCCGTTCCAACTGGGGCGACGTATCTCTTCTTGTTTCCCCCTCCAGCACCTGAAAGCTCTCACACTTCAGAGGTGGATTTGACTGAAACTACAGTGCTCGGGGAGAGAGCGAGCAGCTGGATAGGCTGGTGGTCTCGGAGAAAGATCAACCGGAGCGCCGTGTGAGAGCACCTGGATCTCCTATATGCTGCCTGTTTGACAGACAGCACAGACACCTGGAAGCCCAGTGAGAGAGCAGCAGTGTAAAAGCCACCGCTGCTCTACAGGGCCATGCATTATGCACGAATCTCTCTCTCTCTCTCTCCCTCTCTCTTTCTCTCTCTGCCCCCTGCTCTGCGGTAAAAATAGATCAACAGACCTGAGCGTTCAGCTCTTTTTTTTTTATGCTTCTCACTTTCACTTGGATCTCACCAGGTGCAGCGGCTGTTGGCTCCCGGCTCGCATTTCTTCGCCGGGATGTTTGTGTACTTGCGTACGGGTTTATGCACGCACACACAAACACACTTTTCGAGAGCGTGCGTGCATGTCAACCAGGATTATAGACTGTTCTATCAGTGCTTGGATTTTAATAAATGTGGGATATTAGTCTTGCAGTGCCTGTTATTGATGGGACCTTGCACCTTTATGATGAACTAGAACGCTGATGGCGATTACAGATCTCCTCGCCCAACGTCCCAGCCCCGAACGACACTTTTGTGGCCGAATGGGAGCAAATCCCTGCAGCCATGTTGCAAAAAATCATGTGTAAAATCCTCACAAAAGAGTGGAGGCTGTTAGAGAAGCATATTAATGCCAATAAGAAGTTAAAAAACATTATTTTGTAGTGTATTTTGCACCTGCTTCAGTGATATCTCTATCTTTGTCTAGATATCCACAAGAAAATCCACCAAATCCAAAATGTTTTGCAAAATTTAAAGGAGTAAATTACACGTGTATGTATGCATGAGCATTCTGCATGCGCATACGTGCAAAGGTCCCCTGTTGCTGAGTGCAAAAAGGCTCCCTGAAGACCATTGATCCGTGTCTATGACCAACAGAGGTCTCCGGTCTCCTCCCTGATTGCCATTCCGCTGCTAATTAAACAGTCCTGCTTAACGAGTTCACGTTGGTAACAAGGTTGGAAGGAAAGGTCACCCCCATCACGCTCACTCCAACTGGACACTGTCAATAAGGGCCGTGCCTGGGAGGGCAGGTACACACACACACACACACACACACACACACACACACACACACACATAATCACCCAAAAGAAAGACTCAGGGCTTGTGTATTGAGAAAGACAGAAAGTGCTGGTCGGTCTTACATCATCGATCTGTTTGAAGCTGTTTGGGAGAGCAATAGTGTGCTATGCAGCTATCTTTTTTTCTATCTTAACACTAAAATTCATTACTTAAACTCAGAATATTGGAATTTATTTAGTGCATTAGCAGCACCTCATGGGTACTGGTGGTTTTGCATGTTTCAGCCAAGATCCTGCATATAGACCGGGTAGTTGTGGAGCTATTCTTGATCTATTTTGGGTATGTCTGTCTAGGTGAAGCACACCTTCCAGCACCCGTAGGGCTTAAGAGGTTAAGAAAACGTGGACATAAAGGCAAAGGAAGGTCAATGACAGTAAGGTAGAAGAAGGATTTCAGATGTTGCACAATATCTGTAATGCTAATTGAATAAGTGGACACAATACAGACCTTATGTGTGATATGGAGGAACCGACCAGGGCCTTAGGTGAAATTCGGATTTGGAAATAAATAGATATAATATAATAAATTAGCAACTGGTCCCTGATATTGTTGGTTTAAAAGTGTTTTTCGTTAGTTTTCCTACAATTTATAGAACTGTGATAAAGAGAGTTACAGGGGTGAAAAGTTTATTTATTTATTTATGTATTTATTTATTTATCTATTTATTTGTTCATTTGTTTCCTCAATGTCGAATTTCTTTTTTTTATTTTATTTTTTTTTATTTATATATTTATTTTTTTAGAGGGCAACCAGCGCCCCCCACCGACCGCCTATACAGCCTATGCCTGAAGCCGGCCCTGGAACCAACAGCTACTGACACAGGAGGGTTTATCGGCCTGTCAACAGGAGCAAATAAGGAGCGTGCATTATTACTGTTTTTGGCGATGATGACAGAGAAGAATTATGCCTTCCTGGCGTTTAATAAAGCTCAATGTAGTGAGTTGAAAGCATGGATCGGATATCAAATTACTGTTTTTCTACGCCTTATCAAGACAGTAATAGAGAAAGTCCTGGCTTGTCCTGGGAATAGTCTTGAGTGCCGTCGTCCTTATAGCCTGGGCGTAGTAATATTGCCATCACTAGCGTCACTTTTAAGTTTCCCACAAGCACCTGAATGTAGCACAGAATGCTGAAATCAGCTCTTTAATAACAATACCGGCCAAACAGACAGCGTTAAGTGTTCTTTCTTCTCGGCAGAAAGGATGTGGGACAATCCAGAAATAAATAGCAGAATCACATGTTTCATTCTTTGATATGTCCACAAGAAGAAAGCGCTTCTGCTGTATTTATCAAGCCGGCCTGTAAATGTCCACAGACACACCAACACACGACCTATATATACTATCTGGCCTTCTCATCATTTATCTTACAGCGGCAGAATCAGGATAGATTGGTTCAATTAGACTGGCCTTTAATGTAATCTGTTTAATCCATTTCTATCATCAAAGCCAATACCTAGCTCTCTCCTCGGAGAGCGGGATTAGCCCTCCGAGTGTATCTCCGAGCGAGCATCTCGGCTGTAAAAAAAACGCAGCCTCGGAGTCACTCAGATCTCCCCGATATTTGTTCTTTGCTGTGGAGGAAACAGAGTGTCTCAAGTGAAGTTTTAATGGGTCGAGATTTAAGATCTTCATATCCTACCAGAGATTGCAAACGCTGTTTGGCACAATGCACAGTGCCACAATAAAAAGACAGGGAGGATACGCCTCTCCCTTTTTCCCTTTCTCTTCAAAGATGGTTTCGTTATGGAAAAACACCAGGATCGGGTTGCACCAGGTTGCAATTCCTTCACTAAGTTTGTGTGAACAGTTTAAGTGTCCATCCATCCATACAAAAGGTCACATTTCACCTTTTATTTTTCATTTAAAGGGTGGGTACATATGCGTTCTTTACCTTTTTTTTTCAAATGGAAACGGCCACTCAGCTGTTAGCAAAAAGTGACGCAGGTTACCAAAGTAGGTTTATCAATAAGGTTATGTGAACGCTAGCACTAGCTAGTTTGGATACAACTTAAATGGTTAGTTTGGATTTTTTGAATGAGGTTGTATGTATACTCCTGTGTTCTGCGAGGTAAAATGACTGTTTTTGTGAATGGAGTCTGGTGGCTTTGAAGAGAGCGACATAAAGGGCTGTCGTGCAGCAGAAAAACTGTCATGGTTTTTGTTTTAGTCTGCTCATTCATTCATCCATTCAAGTTTTGGTTGTCTTCCCTGTGCTCTAATTCTCATTTCAGACCTGTCCACTCTCTCCTGCCCCTCCCCTCGCCAGTAGTATGACCTCACCTGGTTGTTCTCCTCACTCACCTGTTCCCCATCCCCTCATTAGCTCCCCAGTATATTTACCGGTCCATTTCCACTAGCTTGCTGCCAGATTGTCTTTGTGCTCATACCTAAGCTCTCCAGTGTTCGTTTCCCTTTGTACTTTGTAACTTTGTAACTAGAAGGGCTTGGGGAAATAGCATTTTGATGCTACCTAAATTTGAATGTTTGGATTTGAACACATGAGGTACACCACTGGAAAGCTACATAGAATGATATAAAAACCTTAAAAAAAACTAAAATAATGGATCCATCCTTTAAAGTTTTTTTCGTGCTATCTCATTAAAAAGTGTGTTTAAGGACCCAGGAGGCCTGTGAAACCCACTCATGACAAATTTCCCCCCCTAAAAAATAATGCATGGCCCTCAATGCGGCAACAAGGCTGTTTTTCTAAATTGGTGGATTTCATCCAACAGCTGCAATCTGCTTTTTACCTGCTGAGATTTCCGCGGGGAAGTGGGATCTTCTTCTCAATACCCATCTATCCATCCCCCTATACCCTGCATGCCTCTGCACTCACACTGTCAGAGGAAAAAAAAGAAATGATGCACAGGTATTTGCGACTGCGTGACTATTTTGGTCTGAAATGCATCTTTAAGATATATCACCTTTTATCCCCTTTTCCACAAATTCATCTTCAACCAGTTTGGAAACCCCCAAAATCCACCCAGTTTAAATACTCCTGTTAGTGTGGATTACTTGCTGTGTGATTGCCTTTCAGGAGCATTCCCTGTGCAGCATTAGCAACACTGCTGGTCTCACAGTAGTCTCTTTTGACTGTGCCTGCAGATATTAAAGCAACACACGAGGCTGCTTGTCTGAGTCCATTGACTTTGTGTTTTAAATGTCTTCTGTGGATAGAAGACCTGGCGGTAGAGATAAAACGGTTACGTCCGGGTTTGTCCTCCGAAGCGTTGCTCCAGCGGACGGCGGTGTGACTTGAGTGCAGCTGACAGGTTTGATCAAAGCTGATTGATTGGACGACACAAAGCAGGGCTGCACAGAGCAGCATGGTGGGGGTAAGGGT
>CAKALG010016626.1:0-11580 GCA_916700815.1 Helicolenus hilgendorfi
TTACCCCAGCGACCCGCGCTCCCACTCCTCTCCCCCGCTGTCCTCCCTTTCTTGCACACTGCCAAACCCTCCCATTTTACACTCCATGGAGCAACGTTGTTTTTTATTACCTCGCTACAGTACACCCCTCACACAAGCACTTCCAAAAATGTTGCATTTTTTTTTTTTTACTCTGCAGTGTGTTAGACCAAGAAGTGCACTATGTGTAGGGATGGAAGTTCATTACTCCGCTCAGGTCAGGGTAAACCCCCACACCAGCATGCTGGTGTACACAGAACATTTTCCTTCATGTTCAGATTGAAAGGGCCGTCAGTGTTTCTGACACTGGACTCATTCAAGCCTTGGATACGGTTGCTATGCTCGTGCTTGTAGCTTTTAGGCCGGTAGAGTGGAGGTTATGAAGCTATCTGTTTGAAGGCTGCTAATGAATGTGATTGACGGACCATACTAATGCTTTTTTTGCACCTTTTTCACATCTAATCACACATACTTAACATCTCAACGTAACTGCTACCTCTGTTAACATATAACGCACTGTACCATTAAACATACTAAAAGTAAACTTGCCCTTTTGACAGTCACTTTTCCCATTATGGTGTAAATGATGCAGAACTTAGCTTGTCAAGTCAACACATCTCATTTTTCGTCAGCAAAGTTGCATCGTCGTCACATGGTCATGTGAGCGGGGAGTGCTTTGAAAGATCTCCTTGTTCGCGTCTTTAAGGACATTTGAGAAACTGACAAAGTCAAACTGTCCTTCTCAAAACGCCCATTCTCGCTCATTATTTCAGTTTCCAACAACATACCCTTGCTGTGAATGCAGAGCCTATTTTCTTTATCAGTGTGGTTGTTTTGATATATTTGGTGCTGTATAACTAATGTTATTAAGATAAATCAAGTTTGGGCATTTCAGAGGAATGTTCTTAGCAGCTTTGTCTCAAAGAATGTATGAAAGAAATCATTCAAAGTTTTGGGGAAATGCACTCATCACTTTCTTGCCGAGAGTTCAATGAAAACATTGATACCGTCTTATTAGGGTGATCATATTTTCAAACCCCAAAACCGGGACCCTTAAGTGTACCGCATGTTCGTGCCAATATGCATGCACCGTAGGCGTTTTCATCAGGATGGCTAACTTGGCCCACCTGTGGCGCATTTGAGCACGGGGTGGGATCAGAAAGAAGGTATTATTATAGCAGGGCTATCCCCCTCATGACGTACTGACAGTTTCAGACTCTTGTGGAGAGTCTGGGACTCTGGGACATTTTTTCAACTTTAGTTTTGAACCCGAAAAATCTCTATCACATCATGTTGCTCGCCGCAGGCTATTATAATTAAAAATGTGGACCTCAGACGACATTTTGGCCAGGATGGAGACACCAGGTGAAATTAAGACAAGGAACGGACGTTTGACTGTTTTACAGATATTTGTCGGGACCTGGGACACCCAGCTTGAAGCCTGGAAACAGGGGTACCGCTAACCTGGCTCTGCCTATCGGTAACAGAGTCTGCCTACCAGCACCTTTAAAGCTCACTGATTAACGTGTCATTTCTTATTTGTTTATCTGTACTAAGAACGAGGTGTAAAAATGCCCCAGGAGGTTATGTGCCGGCCTATTCCCTGGCCAGGTGCAGTGACTTCCCAGAGTCTTTTGCTAGGTGACGACAACACTCAAAGAAGTTACTGCTCCTGGCCAATAAATAGTCCAGTATATAACACATTAAGTCAAGTCAAATCAATTTTATTTATATAGCCCAATATCACAAATCACATATTTGCCTAGAGGAGCTTTATAATCAGTACAGCATACGACACCCTCTATCTTTAGACCCTTGATTTGGATGATGAAAAAGTCCTCCAAAAAAAACCTTTAATGGGGAATGTGTTAATTAGCGAGCTTTAGAAGTGCTGGTAGGCAGATTTCTTTTTACCTCTGGACAGAGCCACACTGGCTGTTTATGCTAAGCTAAACTAATTTACACCCAGCTCCTTTTTTTTATTCTTAGTACACAGACACGAGTGGTATCAATCCTCTCATCTAACTCTCGGCAAGAAAAGCGTATTTCCCAAAATGACAAACTGCTTCTTTTAGGCAGTGCGTGGGTTTTTAATAGTTAGATCCAAATGGGACAAACTCAAAACTCGTTTTACTGATGAGAGTGAAATAATGTCTAAAGTAACTGGTTGAGCATAATCGTTTAGAGAAAGAAAATTAAATCACAGCAAAAGATTAAAATGGTGCAGAATAGCTGCTGATGGAGGAAGAAAAGAAGTGCATCTCTGTTATGCATTTTTTCTTTATTGCAAGAGGTGATGTCAAGTGATAATTAGGTCATTGTAGGTGGTCATTAACCAGTTTATCTTCATGACACAGAAATACAAGACACTTTTTCAGCAAATGCCCCAAAACAACGCATGTTAGTGTTCAGGTGACGAAGACCTCTCGTGGCAGTAGCAATAAGGACTCTGTTGTAATTTAGCAAACAACACCGTCTTTCCAGCTCTACTTTTTTTCCCTCTCTCTCTTTATCTCTTTCCTCCTTTCTCTCCCTCAAATTTTTTTATACAAGGCAAGGTAACATTGCTCAATTTCATGGTCTAATGAGCCTCTCATCGCATGAGGTATGATACTGGCACACAACATGTCAAGTTATTTATGGGAAGAGGGGGGAGAAATCTTAACTTCAATTAGTTTCTTGTACTAACGGGTGTGGACTACCTGAGGAAAAAGAGACACCAAAAGCTACTCATCTGCAAACTGGGATGGAAACTGAACCCAAACTTGAATCGATAATGTGTTCATGATTGTCAGATGTGAAAAAAACAACAACATTTTAACAACGTGGTACAAGACGCCCGGCGGCCAAAACAACAATTTAGCATCTACCTGATTCCAAAACAGTGTTAATTTTGGCAGCTATTTTAAGATTTAGTCCTAGTTGTATTACAAAAATGAAAATGCTTATTAGTTTTAGTCACATTTTAGTCATTTTTATCCTTCATAGTTTGTCTAGTTTTAGTCGACGACAACTCAAAACATTTCAGTCCAGTTAAAGTAATTTGAATTTAGTCAAAAATGTTTTCTCTCTTAATTTTGTCAGCTATTTTTTTTATTTAATCTTAGTCCTGTTAACTCATCAGATTATACTGAACATTTCTGTCTTTTTAGTCATAGTCTTATTTCACATACAATTTTATCCTATCATTATCCGATGAAAAACACAGGTTGAATGATTAAGAATGCAGCTTTGCAGTTAGTTGGAGTCCTCCTGACTGCGCTCATTAATGATGCGCGGTTCAGTCGCTCCCACAGGTCCGTTATGAGAGCCAATCCGCCCACCCAACATGTAAAAATATGCGTTACTCAACCACCCGAACCCGACCCGACCCACAAACTGCCAACTTTATGCATTATAGCACAACAATTGTCAGGATTGAGGTGTAAGACAAGAATAAGACAAAAACAAAGAGAGATTTTGGTAAAGTTTTTATGTTTTTAAATTACATTTTAGCCTCGTCTTTTTTTCGTCAACGATATTGCATGTTTGATATCGTCACCGTTAGTGTTTAATGACGTTGGCGCCGTCTTGTCATTGTCTCGTGTTAGTCATGGAAACAAAGGTCGTTGGCGAACATATTAGTCATAGTTTTCTAAATTAACACTGTTCCTAAAGCAGCGGGGAGGCTCCTGGTGTCATTCTCACACATATGCAAACACTCTGGCAGTAAAAAAAAATTCACACATTCACACACTGGAAGAAATGATGAAAGGATTCATAATCAGAACTGGTGAACTGAAGAAAAGGCTAATGAGCCTCGGCGCTGTTGTAATGCACCAGCGCCATCTTCACCATTTCTCAGCACACGTCACTGCAGCAGCAGCAGCAGCAGCAGCAGCCGTGAAAAATCATCAACTGTATCCCCGAGTTGTGTGCAGACTACAGGCCAACATGCCTGCCTGCTTCCATTTTCTGCATCGTGAGAAGAAACACTTAATGCAGCATCTAAATCCTGGTGTCAAGGGTTGCTGGTGGAACTATGGGATGCTTTGTTCTAGTTTGTGTCAGATGCGATGAACCGAGAGCATAAGGGCATACCCACAATGCTCGCTGTTGTCGTCTCCTTTGCCGGAGCGGAGAGGTTTCTTAGTTTTGATGTATTGGTGGTTTATTAAGAACTCATGGGTACATTTACTGCCAACCGCGGGGGAAAGTTCCCATTTGGAGTTTCAGCTCAAATGGATTTTCTTTTGCTTTTCAGAAAGTTTCTCCAGTTGCTATAAAAGCCCAATGAGGAGAGAAGAAGAGGCCAGACATGAGACACGCACTTAGGTTTGCTCCTGAATGGAAATTCAAGTGGAAGAAGAATGTACTTCAGGCTGGGGCCATGTATGCAATAGAAACTAAAACAGGCACACACTGTTCACATGAAAGGAGAACTCTTATTCTCCTGACTGTGAAAATGTTATTGCCTCAATTGCCTTGTATTACCCAGAAGCACAGACTGGACACCCACAAAGGGACTGCCGAAACGTTCCCATAAAGGCCTCGCTCTCCGCGCTGCACGCTGTTTGACCTTTCTGCTGATTTAGCATGTCCTTGTGGACAGCGTGTTTTGCTCCAAGACAGAGACGTGCATCGCCTGAGCGGACGTTCATGTGCTCTCCAACCCGTTCATTCAACGAGAAGAAATTACATTTTCCAATTGTCTGCGGCGAGATGATGGAAGTACATTTGGGGGCAAGAGGATGTGCGGAGAAACACAATGAGCACAGAGCGGAGCCCACAAACATGCCGTCAGAGTGAATTTCATAGAAATAACATTTCTAAAGACTTTTGACTTTTGAGCTTCGTTTTCAGTGGTTTAGCCGCTTTTGCGAGGAGCTTGATCCCGGCTGTTTGTTTGTCACATGCATTACGTTTCACTTTTTTTCCCTGGAAGCACAACGCTGCTGCATAAATTACGGCTTTAATTGGGCGATATACAAGTATACTAAGTTAAAAATATCTTAAATGTGCAACACATCTCTGCAGGGATACTATGTCCTCCTAGGAACATTATGTTGTAAACAAAGAAAAAAGAAACATTTAGATTTAAAAAAAAGAACATAATTTCTCTTTATTGGCTATATCTGGGAGCGCTATGATTCTAAAAGCACATTTGTTGTTCAACACTTAAAACATGTAAACATTGCTACCTTTGGGGGATCACACACCAACACTGTCGGGAATTGCTTCATCGTTTTGTCATCTCATCAATGTCTGTTTGCCCATTTTATTCGATTTTTCATCTCCACTCACGATACAACTGTGCTATGATTAAAACCACAGTTTGATTGCAAACGGCGATCCAATTTATTGGCTTAAAAGTGATTAGGGAGCCATCAGCAAAAACTTAATTAAGCACATTCACAAAAAAAAAAACAACTGGGGATGTATAATCAAGCAAAAATCTGAAACAGCTGTCCGACGATCGCAATCCACCTGGGTTTATTGGCAAGTCTACCAAGGACAGAGAGAGTGAAGTACAGCCTAATGCCGCGATAATTAGCTGAAACAGTACGAGTAGGCGTCCTGCCTATGAAAGCAAGAGAGGCGCTATTAATATAACGTGGAATAAATGGCCTCGCAAGGCTTCACGGGGATCGGAAGCTGTCATCCACTCGGCTGCTCATAGAAGTCAGACTCATACAACCTGTGTAATTGCCACGTATAATTGCTACATTTCAAGGTGGTAATTATATTTCTATAGCCGTAATTATACAATCCCACCTTTAGAATGCACGTTTAAATGCACCGATCCACTGCTATAGTACATGCTCACGTGCACACATAAGCACTAACATGCTAACTTGGGTTTTAGCAGTTAGAGAACATACTTAGCACGCCTGTGTGTAACACGCAGACACACACATGATCGCATCATCTCTGTTGATGCACATATACAGTACAGTTGAATTAAAGCATGCAAGCACTTTTGTATGGTGTTAATACTATATTATTGTGTGTTTTGTTGCTGTAATTCCACCTTAAAACTTCTGGTGTGTTAGCCCCTGCATAGATCCCCTGATGTACGAATGAATAGTGATTTTAGTTTATTACAATTAACCAAAACAAATCAGCCATTTAGATTTATGTTTCTGTGTATGAGAGAAGAGAAATTGGAGTTTGGTTTATGTCCTGCCTAACTGAGGCTTTTATGTCCATCTTAACCTTTTTTACTCCAACCCTCTTCACCATAGACCTAGTTTTGTCTTTTTTTAGGGGGGTACAGGGCTTGTAGCAGGTCGGCAGGATATGTCACATAGAAGTGGTGTACATCATCTGGAAGCTGGGAACCTGAAGATTAATTTGAGATTCGGCTCAATTTTTAAAGTGTGTAAGGGCTTAGAACATTATGATAGACGTATATGATGTCCATTCCCATGATCTATTATGCTCATAAGTTGTTGCAGCAATTTTTTGGGTTGATACCATTAGTTACACAGATTTGGTGCTGGATTTAACCATTTTTTTACCACTCGAGAATTAAAAGCCATGCTGGGATTTGGTATCAAACTTTTTTGACATTTGGAGATTTCTGCAAGAATTACATTTCTCTGGAATTGGATGGCGAGCACTCCAGTTCTGGAACCCCCCTTATTGTCAATATACCTAGCAAAGCCATACAACCTCAGAATGCCCTAGGTCTTTAGTTTGTGGCTGTAAAGTTTTATGAGGCTGTGATTATCCTAGAGGTCACCACAGGCCATTTTATACATTGAGGTCAAGTTTAAAAAAAAAAAAATGGTCTCACTATATGAAATGGCTAATATGGGAACTAACATCATCACACATGAATACAGTTGAGCTCATTTACTCCACAAGAGTCTCAGCTTTACAGTGATACCCACTCTATGCCATTCCAAGACTGTTTAGGGACCCCAGTATGCAGAAATATTCAAATATACCTTTTTAGAATAGGTGAAAATAACAAATTTATACTGCATTCCAGAAACTGCATGTGATTATCATAAAGTGGGCATGTCTGTAAAGGGCTTGTGGGTACCCATGTGGGCATGTCTGTAAAGGGGAGACTCATGGGTACCCATAGAACCCATTTTCATTCACATATCTAGAGGTCAGAGGTCAAGGAATCCCTTTAAAAACCGCCATGCTAGTTTTTCCTCGCCAAAATTTAGCCTCACTTCGGAGCATTATTTGGCCTCCTTCCCGACGAGCTAGCATGACATGGTGGGTACCAATGGATTCCTTAGGTTTTATAATGTCATATGATACCAGTAAGCAGTAACCAGTTACTGAGCCTGCTAAAATGATGATTCATGACAGTGGGCACTGTCCTTGGTGCTGAAGTGATTTCACTGTAATCAAAGTATTTCTGTTTGACTGTGTGGATGTAATTGCGTCCCTCTTGTTATTCCCAGTGTATCGGGGCTGTATGGCAGAATACTGTGTATTATTTCCTGCAGTTGGCAGCAAGATTGAGCTTGCTGTATTTCAAAGTGGCGTCGCTTGTGACTTTTTTCTTAATTAACTTGAATGGCACAATATGGATCCAGGCTAACATGATACGCACTAGTTTGAATCACCAGAAAAAAGTGTTTAAGAGAGCTCTCTCACCCTCCTTCAGGCAGCTATCTGGTTCTATTAGGCAGGAATTGATTACCAACCAGGCAAAGTGGCCACCTGACCCTCAAGGGCCCCAAGTTGTCTGTGGCAACTTTGCTGTAATTTGTCCAATTAACTTTAACCTTTAAATTAACTTGGTATACAAATCCTATTATCACACTGCTATTTAATTAATATTCAAGTGTTAGCAGCTGCACCGCTAGCTGTTTTAGCTTCCTACAATCGGTACAGTGGTTTCTTTGGTGAGAGGCTAACCGACTGTAGAAATATACTTTTTAAACTGCATGTCAATCCTGTTGATTGTAAAAAATAGTTTACCTGGCTGTAGCTTGAAAAGTGCTATTGATAACATTTATAACATTAAGCCACTAGACGTCACATTCTCCTACCTCCCCGCTCCATTGCATTTACTTCACAACAAACCGTTGCCAGACACTTACCGTCAATCTCAGCCATTTATCCGTTTTTCCACACTAACTGACGACGCAGGGAAACCGCATGATACCGGCGTTGTTTTACTATTGGCTCACAAGCCTCGTTAGAAGTATAGGGCTGTGTATCGGCAAGAATCTGGCGATATGATACGTATCATGATACAGGGGTTACGATTCAATACATTGCCATATATTGCAATACTGTAAGTAAGGTGATATATTGCGATTTTTTAAAATCTATTTTAAGGATAAAAAGTCATAGTATAAAGAACACACCACCATATTCATAAAATCTGAGTAAAAAACAGTGGGATCTGCATTTGCATTTATCACAGTCTCTGTACAATCTAACATCATGAAACATCATGATGAAATAAAGTATTGAATGAGTTGATCTTTGCTTGCAAAATATTCATTAAAAATTGATACGGTGATACAGTATCACAAAACATAATATCATGATATTCATTATTTTCTTAGTTAGAGGTGGCAACCAAATATCAGATATCTTCCACAGAGATAAACAAAACATTCATTTTGGACCCGCCAATATTTTTTAAATGATTAATTCACAATCATAATACATTTTTTTCAGGAAAAGCCATATTTTTATTCGGAAACCTTTCCAAAGGCTTTGTTGACGTATTATTATTTAAAAAAAAAATATTTGTTACATAAAAATGTTATCAATAAGACCTTTATTTTTTACCTTTACCTTTAATACTGTTGAGAGCTTCGTCTGTGACGTCGCAGCCGGCTGCACTCACATTTGTTGCACTGAACGAAGTGATTTCCGTTGTAACGCGTCTGCGTCGTCGTCGTCCCGCTATGATGCACGCGCCTCGGCTCATAGGGGAAACAATCTGCAGTATGAGAGATCAGCGACTCCCCGTGAATAAACCTGCCAATTTGTCAGGCCACCGGCTATTGGGCTCTCTGCCTCTCGTCATTGCCACAGTCGCTGCTTTGATTCATCAGTTTCAGTGTTGCCTTCCTCTGATTACTGTCCCAGTCACTCCGTCTTACTCCCCGGTCTCATTGTTCCCTCTCTCTATTTGTCTCGTCTTATCTCCCCCATCCTTTTTCTTCACCCTTAACCGCTTCCCACTCTTTTTCATTCTCCACGCCTTCTCTCTCTCTCTGTCTTTATCTTAACATTCCCCCACCCCATCCCCATCCCCATCCCCATCTCTTCCTCTGTCCCCCTTCTCATCAGACACACACAGAGAGTGATGCACAAACACCATCCCTCACATCTCCAATGAGTACCTTGTTATCATCTTGTCCCCACAGCGGCTTTCTGTCTGGCTCCGTCTCAGCTTGGATTCCGTCACTAATGGGACCGCATCATTTTCGACAGCTGCAATTCCTCAGCGCTGACAAACAGAGATGTGGTGCGGCTCTCGCGAACACAGCTCAGAGGGATTGTAGACTAATGCCTCGGTCTGATTTACACATTTACAAAAGCCTTTTTAAAACATCATTTCTCTTTGACGCAGACAGGATGGGGGTTGTATAGAAAACGCCACGTGGCCTGTAAAGACACCATACGTATACACACACCTCACTTTTTCCTTTAGAGTCTCCTCATGTCACCTCATATCACTGTCTTCTGAAATGTCCCTTTTCTTTATTTAAAAGTAAAATCAGCCAGTATCAGGGAACACAATGCATGAAATATGTATGAGATTTGAGAATGCAGTGACAACAGACAGTAACTTGTCAGTGTGCTATTCTAGGTTCAGACATCTTAGAAGTTGGTATATGGCTCCTCGGGCTCCTCAGATCTTGCAGAAGAGAAGCTAAGCGAAACTTCATGAAAGCTTCAACAATAGCGCGTGTTAGAGTTTGGCTGCCTTCGATCTCTCAGCCCCGCTAATCGTTTCCACTGGGTCCTGCAGGGCGACAACAAAGGCTCCCAGTATTTGTATGCCAATCTGTTATTTCTTTTGATTGCGTCCTTAACTAAATTTACTTGTTTTTGCGAGCGCCGCTTTCATGCCTCCTCAAAAGGGGCACTTAGCAGCTGACTCGCTTGTGACCCAGGACAGGCTTTGAAAACAGAAGCGCACAACAGATTGCAAAAAAATCAAATGATCTGCGTAAACAACTGTTTGTGTTGTTTTATTATTAATTTTCCTGCTGGTTATCCTGTAATGTTTAGGAGGAAGCTACCATATGTTATTTATATAGTTTAAAGCAGCAGTGGGTAGAATTGGAGCAAATGTGATTTTAAAAAAAAGTTGTTTTTATAAAACGGTCACTATATCCTGACAGTAGTGCATGAGACAGGAGAGAAACAACCAATCAGAGCCGAGCTGGAGCCCGCCGTCTCTGAGCAGCTGTCAATCACTCGCAAACTAAGGAGTGCTGATCAAATATGAATCAATATTCTGTTAATGTAATGCCTATTTCTCGCATCAAATGTTTTCAGAAACATCTTGTAGTGTACTCCTTAACTGTAAAATGAGAAAGTTTGTGACCCGGCAGCCATGTTGAGATCAGTTGAGGAAATACCAAGCACCGCCCACTGGCCAGAGGAAACTTTCTCATTTTACAGCTAAACAGTACACTACAAGATGTTTCTGAAAACATTTGAGGCGAGAAATATGCATTACAGTAACAGAATCTTGATTCATATTTGATCAGCGCTGCCTAGTTTTTACAGTTTGATTTGAGCTTGCGAGTTTCGCAAAGCAGTGACTGACAGCTGCTGTAGAACAGTTGCTCGACTCTGATTGGTTGTTTCCTTTCCGGCAAGGTGACATCTTGCAAATGACGTTAGGAACACAGGAGGACACAGAGGAACATGATTTTCTTCACAGATTATCTGTCTCATGCACCACTGTCGGGATATAGTGTCTGTTTTATAAAAATAACTTCTTATCGTATTTGCTCAAAATGACCGACTGCAGTTTTAAACTTGACTCACACGCCCATGTGTACGTTTAAGTTACTGGTGCGATATTAATATAAGAAAGTGTGGATAAAAGCCACAGTCCTCCTTCTGTGCTAAAAAACACAGTGTGTATTCAGCAGTCTGAGGTACAGTAGACAAATGTTAAAGTCGACAAAGTTAGTCTTTTTAGTATATAATTCTCTATTTATGTTTCCCCACAGTGTTTCTTTGCTGAGCTGCTGCAGAAGGGATAGCAACAAAAAGAATAATTTTGTACTATAAGACTGTAACTTAGCTCGCTCTTTCCCCTCTCTTTATTTACAGGCTTGCACTTATTTTTTCTTTGTAAAGAACATTTTTTTTTTCCAGGAAGCAAAAAAGCCTACCTTGTTCATAGAGAAAACCTCTAAAACAGTCTCCAAGGTTGGACTGGCTAAGACGGTACCACCACTCACTGAGAACATTTTAATTTCCTAGCGGTGGGTTTTAGGCAGCTCACGCAGCGGACTGAGGAGAGCTGTGTGTTGAAGCTTATCGTGTTTGAAGAGAGGCAGGTACACTGATCTGTGTTAATAACGTGGCGGTAAGAGCCGCTCAGCCGGCCGGCGGTTATGGCCT
>CAKALG010016627.1:0-14747 GCA_916700815.1 Helicolenus hilgendorfi
GATAGTACAAACACGAGTTTCATCTTGATCAATTCATAGATTTTGGGACTTTTCAATGCCCAAAGGTAAAGCAGTATTCATTTTACACATCAAAGTCTATTTAAAGGGGAGCACTACTGCATATGTGAAAAAGTTCTATAAAGGATTGTGTGGCTCCAGAGATAGCTGCATGAAGTCTGATAAATGCCCTCAAGTGATGTCACTTGAGTCAGCATTGGTTGGGGATGAAAATTACAAATTTGAAAATGAAAAAGATCTGGAGGCGTGGAGTTAGAAAGACGTGAACTCACCAGACCTCTGTAGCCTGCTCCTCAAGCAGCTTGAGGCTACATTAGCCACTACTGGCATAACACGCAGAATCTCCCACCTAACTGTCAGCGGTTGAGTTGCATTGTGGGTAATATAGGCGGCAGGTTTTGCCTACGAAGAAGAAAGTGTGAAATAAAACAAAGATGATATCTCTTGTTCAGCTGCATCGATTTTTATCCTTTTTTTATACTATCCAACTTGAGTCCAAAAATATTATAGGAGTGCAATGAAAAATTGGTCTGAGTGGATTAAGTTAAACTCTCTCTCTGTAGCATCACTCTTATTAAACTGATGGGAACAGATAACCAAACACCAGCAGTGTGACAGTGGTTTGTAACAATTTTAGAACACAAAGACAAAGGAAGTCGTCCTGCCGTTGGAGACTTCAGATCAGAAAACACTTAAACCTGCACTAGGCAGAATATTTTTGGCATCATTGTTCAAAAAGTCCATAATAACCTTTCAGCATATTGTAATTCAAGTGTTCTGAGAGAAAACTAGACTTCTGCACCTCCTCATGGCTCTGTTTTCAGGCTTTAAAATTCCAGCCAGACGGGAGGCTTTGGCCAATCACAGGTCATTTCAGAGAGAGAGCGTTCCTATTGGCTGTGCTCCGGCTGGTGGGCGGTGCTTGGTATTTCCTCAACTGACCTCACAAACTTTCTCATTTTACAGCTAAACAGTACACGACAAAATGTTTCTGAAATTACAGTAACAGAATATTGATCTATATTTAATCAGCGCTGTGTAGTTTGACCGTCTGATCAGAGTTCGCGAGTGATTGACAGCTGCTCAGAGACGGCAGGCTCCTGATCAGCTCTGATTGGTTGTTTTCCTCCGATCTGTGAAATCTTACAGATGCCATTAGGAGCACCGGAGGACACAGAGGCACATGATTTTTTTCAGCTTACCTGTCTCATGCGCTTCTGTCAGAATATAGTGACCGTTTTGTATAAAAATAACTTTTTTTTTTAATCATATTTGCTCCAATTGTACCCACTGCAGCTTTAAGTGTCGTTACGGAGGCTAAATACAAACAATGTATTTTGCCGTTTAATTTGGAGGACTTGATGCCAAAAGAAATCATCATCCGTGGTCACAGCTTATGAAGAATATGTGTCAAAAAGCATTGCAGACAATTTACAGTATTCAGGAAACTGAAGCCTCTGACATAGAAAGCTTCAGTAAACACTCTAAAGGGCACTACAGGCTTTACATTAATTGGTGTCAAAACAGTTTGATGCAGGTGCTGTCGTGTTAAAAACAATTTGGAGCAGTTGCATAAGGTACATAGTGGAAATACAGTGTCTACTGAAGAAATGTAAGGATTTATTTTAGGGGGATTTCATCAGCGCTCCCATGTTGATGCTTCAACTCTCCTGTGTGCTGTGTGCACTAATGGGCTCCCTACTGAACCCAAGCAGGGTTCCAGCATATCAAGTGGTAGTGAATAGCTTCACTTTACTGTTGATTACTAAGCAGTGTCCCGATAAAATAAACCAGCTCACGAAAAATCTTTTAACCACTGCCAAGGAGGAGGTGGTGTTTACAGTCCAGTTTCTCTATCTATAATTAGCAAGATATATAAAAATTAACTTTCAGTGACATTTTGTCTAAACTTAGGCCACGTGCCAAGGAAAAGAAATGAGTTTTTGTTGAAAATCAATATCAAGGTGCAGATTGGGGATTTCATAACATTGCAAGAAAAGTCATTTGTCTTCATTTTTTGCCATTTTCTACTTAACTACTGCACTTGCTTAAATAAAAACCTGGCACATGAATCTGAGAATTAGTTTATGACTGTGTATATTTTGGTCCCGATCCATATTAAAACTTTTAATTAATTAATGAATTAACACTTTTCTACAGGCTATTATACCACAGCTTTTGTCTTTATTGGTCGATATCTTTCTAAATATGATAACAGGATAACTGAGCGGGGATCAATTATTCATAGGAGGTTTGATGCATCAACACAAATTTCATAAACATATGCAATATTAAGTGAGGATGAATGTTTCATTAGAGGAGGTGAATATAATGCAGCGCTAATGTGAATGTTATGGCATTCTGTTTTACATTTGACTCTGATACTCGGGGGGAAAGATTGAACACTCCTTGCCTCGCTTTGCTTGTTAGCACTTACTCTGTCACACTGCATTATCTAAGTGTGTGTGCTTGTGTGTGTGTGTCAAAATAGCACTGTGAATAGCTGCTTCATTTCAGGCGGTTCAGTAGGTAAAAGGGAAAGGTCAATACAAGACAGACAGAAAAGAGCAAAAAGACATTTCCACAGCTCCTATCAAGCTATAAATCTCAAATCCTCTCATTTGAGAAGTTGTGAATAAAGCTGTTGGACTGTTTTCGTGTAAATCGCTGCTCAACGTCCATCTGTGTCCTTTGCTTTCGATATCACAGAGTGCACAACGGGGATACACATTTGTTGTCTTATTTGATTTTGATTATAACATGAATATAGCCGGCGTGTTTTTGATCTAATCAGATCGATATGTTTTTGAGATCCTAAATGTTGGATTGTAACTGTAAAAGCTACAATATAATCTGAGGAATATACTACCTGCGTATTACACATTAATCAAAGACTGCACATTATGGTCTGCATGAATCAAAAAACAGATGTACTGTACAGTGAGTGCCAGTGTTTCCTGCCTCCAGCTAGCCTTTTCCTTTTTCACCATGCAGCTCACACAAGCTTGAAAAGGAGCCTCAAGGAGACAGGGCGGCGTCTCAAACAAACTTGATGTGAGTCGGAGTGAAAGTGACACAGCGAGGTCAGCCTGCACCCTGCGGCGTCACCTGTTCCCACCTGACACACACAAACTGGTACAAGCTTGGAAACCAGCTGCTGACTCAGCAGTAAGGCGAGATGAGGTTTGAAGGGCCGGACCGCGGTGACAGAACAAGTGACGGAGCCAAATGAAGAGGAGGTGAGTTAATGTGAAGTGTGTTAGGAGGGAAAAGGACGTTGGAGAGGGAGGGAGAAGGAGAGAGCGGGTAAAACAGAGAAGTGGACGGGAGCAGCTCAATGAAGGGTGCTAAAGGGAAGAGTAACACGTTATTTGAATGGCTGCATTCATCACACTGACGGTTGTCATAACAAAGACATCTTAGACAACGACAACTTTGCATTAAAAGTGACTTAATGGACCGAATGACACTTAATGACAACAGTCATAAACATTCATAAAGACGGTTATGACAGTGTCATGTGAGTCTCATAAACACCCCTTTAAATAAAGTGTTATTAGAGAAGTTAATGTCAAGGGGAGAGGAAAGGGTGACAGAGGCTGAGAGAGCAGAGGAAGAAAAAAGAAAAGAGCATCAAGGAACAGAAGATGATGTAAGCGTTAAGAGGAAAACTACATCAGCCCCAAGAGCTTACCCTGTTGTGTTAGCGTCTGTCACATATAGGAGGGTGTTTGTACAAAAAAGCATGTGCAAGGGTGTGATGTAATTAAAAACCTAAGTCCAAATTAAGCTCAAGGGCATCTTTGTCTCTGAGTTGAACCCCCTGGGTGGGTAGACTGCGTAACCAATCCTGCCTCCTTTGCCAGGATTTGCAGACCTGGATTCTAACCTTCCTCCTAACTCTGACCCTGAACAGTGAATCCACTATTGTGATATAGTATAATACAATATTATGTTCGGTCACTTTTAATTCTGGTCCAATTCATTGCAACTGGTGCCGCCATTTTCCAAAGAAATAATGTTGTAATGTAAACCAAATAAAGTAGTCTACACCCACAAAGTATAAAGCAATGCTGCAGGAGTAGCAGAACTACTGGTATTATTACTGGTACTATGCTGAATGTCATACCGCAATCAGTGGTCTGCAGTGTTTTATCTCCACCTTGTAGTATCGAATCAGCTTGTTTGGAACCTTAACTGAGGTGGTACCAACAAAAAGTACTAAGGACTATCCACAACTCTTACTGATGGAAAACAAAAGAACATTTTCAAGGGGTAGAGGGGAGCCGCTCCATTCAGGGGAAATGTGGCAGTGGTTTATAGTGTTGAACAGCTTAACTGGGTTTGGGGCACACGTCCGCTTTGCAACCACGGAAAAGATAGATGAATCGTGGGGCAACGATCCGACGGAGATATGAGGGTAGTACATTATTTATACTCACTTTAAGTGATTCCTTTTTGCAGTCAAAAATAATGGAGAAATAATGTAAAACCAGTGGGCGCCATCATGAAAACAAAAATAATATAAAATATGAATTTCTCCCTTTTGGTTTCTTTTTTTTTTTTTTTAAAGGCGAACACGGGACATGTGATTTACAGAGCAGTTTTTCATGGATTCGTACACATTCCGGGAGGAATGATTACCTCATATGAATCATTTTGTCACATCTGGAAATGTTGGGGAACCATATAAAGAGTAAATAGCGCAAATGGTGAGTGGGGAGTTTACAATCAATGTTATTTGGTTGGAGGCACAATAGATTAAGGGTCGTGTCAGCCTCTTGTTAAGGTGGTAGTTCACTTGCTCTCAAGAGAATATTGTAATTCAAGATCAATAAAGACTAAGGTGACAATTCTGCATGTTCCATCAACAAGCCTTTTGATGTGCTGGATGCTGCCGTTTTCTGATTAAAAAGCAAACGCTATTCTCAGTAGGCCGTTTGTAATCACAGCTATTTATCAGCTCAGCGTGCTTGATATCATATACATCCATTAATCTTGTGCTGGGGTACACGTAGCATTCAACTGAATAACAACTGAATACATTCCCAAAGTGGAGAAAAACAAGTTGACAACAAGTTATGTTCTGCAGAGGCTCAGAAATAGCACAAACATGGCTACCAGAGATTGTTTTAAGCTCTTACGGATGCGCACTACCTCGCAATGATGATGTCACCTCGTGGGTCTTATAAAATATTAACTTTGCTACCTTGAGGGGAAATGGGCTTAAATGGGAAATAAAGAAAAAGTGTTGCAATAGCCGGGGTCTCTGCAGAGAGAGCACCTCATTGTCTCTTTAAGTGTTTTTTGAGAGTGAAACATAACTAGCAGTAATGAGCAGGCCCTGGTTCTCAGAGGAGGCCCTGTTTATTTGATGAGGGATAGAGAACTCATTGGAAATTAAATGACATTGTGCCCTAGGATTGCTTTTATGTAAAAATGTCCTGAAGGACTTTAGGGCTGGAGAAATCCAGTATTTCAGGAATTACAACTATTAAAAGCCTTATAAGATACTTTAATGTTTTCAATTTAAAATAAATAATACGATTTAATATATGATTTTGGCTGTACTCGTGTGCACGTATGTGCGTGTGCATGTCCTGTCAGTTTAAAGCAGCAGTAGGCAAGATTGGAGCAAATATGATTGAAAAAGGTTATTTTTATAAAACGGTCACTATATCCTGACAATACTACATGAGACAGGTAATCTGAAAAAAAATCATGTGCCTCTGTTTCCTTCGGTCTGCTGCCGTCTCTGAGCAGCTGTCAATCACTCGCAAACTCCAACCAAACGGTCACACGAGGCAGCGCCGATCAAATATGAATCAATATTCTGTTACTGTAATGCCTCTTTCTCGCCTCAAAATGTTTTCAGAAACATCTTGTAGTGTACTGTTCAGCTGCAAAATGAGAAAGTTTGTGACCCGGCAGCCATGTTGAGATCTGTCGAGGAAATACTAAGCACCGCCCACCAGCCGGAGAAGAGCCAATAGGAACGCTCTCTTTCTCTGAAATGATCTGTGATTGGAATTTTTGCCCAATTTCTGCCTACTGAACTTTTAATTTGGTCCAATCTAACCGGAGTCAACTTGATACTTTTGAACATGAATGGACAATCTGCATCCATGTGCATGTTTGTATGGAAGTAACTAGTGGGTATGAAGCATCCTGCACAAAAACAAGTGACTCTCTGAACTCTAATTATAAACAAATGAAGGACGTTCATTAGTCACTGAGTAAACAAGGGGAGGAAGAGGAGGAGACGTACCGACATGCATGCCCTAGTTTGAAAGAGCCACCTCAAAAGGAGGATATTATTATATATTATTACTATTTTGACACCCATTTTGTGTCCCCAACTTCAAGAATTTAAAGCTAAGCGTGTCTAAACACATCCGGGACCAATGAAACTGATATTACAGTGATACAGCAAATGAGCATTTTTCACAAAATATAGGAGTTTTTCTAGTTAAGTTTTGTAGCCTGTGCACGACTCACAGGCAGCGAGCAAAACAAGGACCGTTTGTTTTTGTTTTTGTGCAGTTTGTACCCTGCAATTCCCTGTTGGAAACCTGGTTATTGTTCTTTAAAAAAGAGAGAAAAAAGAGTCAGTAAAGCCAAAAGCTTGACTTCAAGTCCTGCTTGGGAGCACAGAGAGGATGTGAAAAGATGCTCTATCGCCATTACGAAATAGAAAACCACCTTTTATTAAATGGTGCATTTCCACCTCTTCAATTTTAACTGTCTTCTCTTTACTATATTGTCATTCATGGGTCAATATGTGTGTATTTATTATAGTGCAAACTAAATATAACTACAGCATTTTCCCTTCATATCCAAGCCTACACACTGCACCTTCTACAACTCTCCTCTTTGATGGAGGATGAACAACTACAATGAATTCAGACAAAGGAGTTTGAGCAGTTTGTGTTTTTATCTACATATTAAACTACCAAGAATGAATCATCCTCTCCGAACGACACTCAAACTAAAAATATAGCTTTTCATAAAACCCCAAATGAATTATCTATAATATCAGGGGTTTCCAAAGTTTTATTTTCATTCTTTTGGCTCAAGTCAGCTCGACATCAGTCGGGACATCCATGTCTGGTTTGTAAGCTGATTTAAAGCCGTTTCTCACCAGTGCATTGTGAAAGTGTGGTGCGGAAATGCAGAAATGCGGAAAATCTGCATTTGACTTTTCCGCATTGACAACTATGCACACCGGGTCTGGTGCGAATTATCCACGTTCCTGTCTTCCATATTCATCAGTTCCCCAATTTGTTTCCTCCTAAATAATGCCTGTGTCCACTTCACACAACAAGAATGTCTAAGTGGCTAACGTTAACTAGACAATACTAATAACGCTAATAAACTAATCGGACCCCAAATGTGATGCTAATGCTAGCTATAGTGGCTAGCCCCATTCCGTGACCAATATACAACGTTAGCAAGTGTCTATCAGCTACATTACCATCTTCATCGTATCCCAGCTGCTGGGCAATCTCAAGCCATGATACAATACATACTGTATATAATTTTCTTTTATTAGGGTGTTGAGGAGGGCTGCACGGTGGTTCAGTGGTTAGCACTGCTGCCTCACAGCAGAGGGTCACAGGCTTGGGGCCCTTCTGTGTGGAGTTTGCATATTCTCCCCGTGTGAGCATGGGTTTTCTCCGGGTTCTCCGGTTTCCTCCCAAAGACATGCAAGTTACGTTAATTGTTGATTCTAAATTGCCCGTAGCTGTGAATGTCAGCGTGAATGGTTGTCTGTCTCTATGTGTCAGGCCTTTGATAGTCTGGCGACCTGTCCAGGTTGTACCCCGCTTTTGCCCAATGTCAGCTGGGATCGACTCCAGCCCCCCCGCGACTCTGAACAGGATAAGCGGTTACAGATAATGGATGAAGGTTGAGGTAGTAGTGTTTGTTGAGGTACAGGTAGTAGTGTTTGTCGTATATTATTGGGTGTCGAACACCAAGAGTCCGAAAAATGGCTCACTGGACCGAAAAAACAACATTTGTCCAACAGTCCGTTACCCCGAAAACTAATGCCTATTGTTCCGAAGGACCATTGCTCCGAAAATACACTCTCCGTGCAACAAACAGAAGAACGTGGCTAATTATTATGCAGAACAACGGCGATATTTTTCATCAGTTGGAAGAGAGGATGTCATCGGTGGTCCGAATATTTTTTCCCCCGCACAAATGTTCCGCTTGGGTGTGCAGGCATTGATAAGAACCCACAAAATAAGTTTTCATAAATTTCCGGACAAATTTTTCGGACGAAAATCCGTGCTTGGTGTGAAACGGCTTTTACAGTTTAACAAAGAGTGTATGTATTGGCTGGAGGTAATTTAAAACTTCATGTCAACATTGCAGAATTTTACTGTAAACAATAAAACTGTGTGGCTGAGATGATGACTGATATGTGCAGCTAGGTATGTCAGCCACGCTGTTACAGCAGCTCAGCGGGCGATGACTGCGCTCTGAAGAGATGTGTAGTGAGTATTCCCGGGGGACACTGGGAACACTAATATGAATGATTGAAAGACATAAGAAAGAGGACAGGAGTGGAGAGCGGGAGGGTTAGTGGAGTGGTGAAGAAACAGGAGTGGGGATAAAACGAGAGATGGAGGGATGTGAAGAGAGAGGGGGGGCACAGAGGTACCAAGGAGTAGGAGAAAGGGTAGAAAACGAGGGATGTAATCCATGATCCAGATGGAGGGAGGCTTGCTGTTGGGAGCAGCAGGGGATTGGGGCTCTCAGTTAATGTGACGGACATGCTGGGTAAAAATAGCCTGGGGAAGCAGGGCAGGAGTCCTCTATGATGAATAATACACAGAGGAGAAGGGAGGAGGAACGGGGTGTGGAGAGGAAGGAGCACTGGCTCACTTAGATAATAATTTAATTAATTAGAGGAATTCTGCTTTCTCATTAACAATCTAGTCTCTAAAATGGCAATGACAAACGATGTCGGGTCTTTTTTTACGCTTGTTTATATTAAAAAAATGTCAATATTTGAAGGTTGAGGATAAGTCAAAAATATGCCATAACTCATGTGAGACCACAGAACAGAGAGCGTTACAAAACCATTTGGGTCTTAGAGGAGTGAGAGGAGAAATGTGGGGCTTTTATCCCCACTATATCCACAGAGAGCACAGGGATACGCAGTAAGCTCTTTCTCTCTATCAAATATTCACACAGGGAAGAAATGCATTGTATAACACAGATCCCCGCGGATCTGTCTAAGACACTTTGTACTATGCATCAATACAGGTACATTTTGTTCTATAAATTCAACAGGCGGCACACACATTAATTTCATTTTCTGTCAATGAAAAGCTCTCAGTGGCTCCATGTGCATTACCTAACGGTACCAGACGGTCATAATACAGACAAGTAAATATAAATGAAGAAAGTGTCTGGTAGCTACACAACCCTGAAAGAAAACACCGTTTCTTGATCAGAGTTACAAAAACAAATATAACACCGCCTTGCCTAAGCATAGTGGATTATATTTTTAAATGTATTTTAAGATGTTCTTTCAACTACAATTACAGTGGGACGGCTCGGTTGGAAACATATATATAATGGTTGGAAAGCTCACCAGCATCATCTGTTGGTTAAAACCATAAAGATATATAAATGACGCCTCTCCACTTCCTTCCACTGTACAAAAATGAAGCCAAAATATTCCGGATGCAGGCGCTGCCATCTTGTGCTAGTGATGTCATTTTGAAGTCTGCACAGTAGTGATTGGGGCATGGAGCCGCGTTATCGAGGTCTCGTCCAATCACGAGCCGAGCATGTCATCTGCGTGTCTGCTGACACTTCCATTCCAGGATATGAACCCACGCCACGGTCCAACAGTGCTGGCTAACCTTACTGAGTCTGTGGAAATGTTGCTAAGCTAGTAAGCGACAAGGTCAGTGACTGAACCATAGACTGTTTATGAAGAACTTTATATACAGTCTGTTTGAAACAGACAATCATGGTTATGGACAGTTTAAGTTAAAGTTACAATCTCCTCTCAACATTCCAACTCTAGGTACAATTACCCAAAAAAAAGAAGTCTGCGCCTAATTTACTCCGCTGTCAATCATGACGTCACACCCCCTTTTTATAGCATCAAATAACCAAACTCATCAGAAAAATTAACACTTGAACATACATCAGTATGATAAGAACTACCTAAGATGACAGAAAACATCTTTGGGAAAAATGTATTTGACGTGTACTTTGAGTTTTTAGTTTGACCCATGTCCCATCCACTAACATGGAGGGGGTGGGATTTATGACCTATACTGCAGCCAGCCACCAGGGGGCAATCAAGATGTTTTTGCGTTTTGGCTTCACTTTTGGGGGGCTGTCATGTCGTCAATCTATGCGAATCTGTGTTCTAGCTTTTTTAAACTCAATTCCACGAGTCTATCCACCTGTCAGAGAAACTATAGCGCCCTAACTTAATGTTGCCATTTGTCTGTTGCTGGCCCGTACCAGCAAAGATACTTGCCAGCAGGCCTATCAACTCTTCTGGCAGAAACTCTGTGCTGTATCTGATGTAGAGACCCTTTTTTTATCACTTCCTCCATAAAACCCAGGTTAAACTTCCTACAACCTTTCCTCAATGAATGATTGTATCTGGACACGCTCCACTCACTTCATCGCACAGTAGAACATAACACTCCAGAAAAAATAGGAAACCTAATCCATGTCAATTTCAACAATGACAGTGTGTTTCAGCCAGAGTTCCTCAGCAGCAGCGGAGCATTGTTTGAGCTTTACTTGTGGAAAATTGATTGCCACGAGCATTATGTTGCTGAATGAGTTTGTTTACCCTGCTCAGTTTACAAAAATGATGGGGGAGATGTTGCAGCCACTCAGTTCTAAACTAATCACCCTGTCTCTCGATAAGACAACAAAACAATGATGAGTTTGTCTCCGAGAAAAAGGTAGACGAGTCACGCTGCCCGTTGTTTGACTGACAATCTCACAGGCTGACCATAATGCCTTGCTAATTGCCAATTCAGCTCTGCGGGGTGAAGAGCTTTTACAACCATAATGCGTCTGTACATATCTATGAAAGTGGAGCACAGTAATCGTAACGTCTTTAATAAAACTATTGTCTACTGTATGTGGGTCTCTTGTGGTGCTTGTGAGTGAATGAATGCAGCGTCTCGACTGAGATTATGAAGCACTTGAAGATGGAAAGAATCCATTTATGGTTTGGATGGCTCCTGTAAATCGGCGCCCGGTCATTGCTAAATCATATTTTTATCCATATTCCTAATTATTTTCTGGAACATTTTGTGGCTTATAGACTTCAAAGGCTTGGATAAAAATCTCTTCTGCAGGTCTACAGTATATAAGTATGTGTATGTGTGCATGTGCCCTAGTGTATAGTATACACATGTGAATAAGGGGGAAGGGAACATGAGTGGCGAAGGGTGTTAAAGTAGTGCAGATCTACAACCACAGGCTAAAAATGGACTCAAAGTGCTCGCCATCCTCTTTTCCTGCTGGAAGTGAAACCGACATTCAAATATTTAAATGACAATGCTGGTGTGACATTGAACCCTTTTAGCAGATTTATCAACTCAAGTAGAAAGAATGAAGGGAGCCAAAGTGAAAAGTTGAATCCGGTGAATAAAGGGGGAGAGAGAGAGATAGAAGAGTGTTTGCTTTGAAATTTAAAAAGCTATTTATTTGAAGTTCTGTTTAGTGGAGCATGCCCTGCACAGAAAAACATCATTACACAAATATATGAAGCTTGTTTATCAAATTGCAACGGCTACAACACGATGCTATAAAGCTCTGCAGTTGCTTTTGTGGGCACAGCGGGAAGTGGTTTCAAAATACTTTTTTTTCCAGAATGGGTGTTTGGGTTTATTTGTGACTTAACTAAACTTACATTGCGCACCCTGACCGTGAAATATCTGTTTTCAATCTGATCTTTCAGTCTGCTTCGAGATCACTCAGAGAGGCAAGCAGTGGAGAGGGAGAACAGATGTTTGGTGAAGGATGAAGAAAGCTCATTCAGTGGGGTGTAATAAAATAAAAGATATTGTCAGTATCTTGCAGTAAGGATAAGGTTGGTGTTACTCAACTTTATTTTTCTCATTGTAAAAAAAAAAAGGTCATGAAGAGACCAAAACCAACAATGGGTTAGTCCGTCAATACTTTCTGATACTCTGTGCCATTTGGTCCCGAGTTGATGTAGTGTAATTTTTCAAAGTAGGCTACGTAATTTCCAAAAACAGCTGGGCACTGTAGTTTTCAGCAAATAATACTCAAACAGGAGTAAATGGTGTAGTTGTTGGGGATTATTTTCAGCTATGGATTAATACACACACGCGCAACAGAGTACAGTATCTATGGCAGCAGGATGGTATGCTGAATGTGCGCTTGACACTGAATAAATTACAGTGTCATGCATGTTCATGGTAATGAAGGAACATGTTAGTGTGTCAGTATGGCCCAGAGGTACAGAGGGAAATTGTTGGATTTAGTATTCTCATGTTATTAATTGCTAAAAAGAGAAATATAGCATATCACCAGCACTAAGACCTTTACACACCGGGGGCGTGATGAATAAACAACATGAAAATATGAAATACTCGCCTACCAATATTATATGCCCAGGGCTTTTATTGTGAAAGGTAAGAACAGAAGGAGTGGATCTGGTCTGCGCTGCCTTTGTCAAAGTTGAAAGGAGTAATAAAGTTTGTCGTCCTGGCTCAAACTACGGAGCCTACGTGTTGATGTTTCATAAATATTAGGGATGCACCAATTGGACTTTTTCAGTCCTGATACCGATAGCTATACCTGGGTTTTGGGTATTGGCTGATATCGTGTACCGATCCGATACCAGTGTTGAATTAATAAGCTCTATGCCTCACTGTGTGGAAATGACTATGATCATTATTTTATGTGTAAGGCGACATCAAGCTTGACTTTAACATTACTTTCTTCGTAAAACTAAATGTAACAAAATAAATACATAGATATACATTTTGTGAATTGTTATTTATTATCAAAATAATAAATCGTACAACAGCAACTTGGTAAAATAATCTTCAAAATTAACAGGAATTAGAACTCAAGTGTAGACCTTTTGCATGCAGTAACAAGAATTAATATTCCAGTATATAATGTATATAGCATATAAACATAGAATTGAATTGAATAGATCGGCCTCATTGTCACTGATATTCAATCCAGCTACTTGACTCAGTATCGGCCCGATATCCGATCCAGTATCGGTGCATCCCTAACAAATATAACTCAACCCGTTCCGCACAACGTGATTGGTTGATGCCTTTATTTATGTTATGTGAAATGACGCCGGTTTTTCGCCGCGTAATATTCACGTTCTGTGTTAAAGTATTCATGTCAAAAACAACAGTTCGAAAAGGTATATTGACATGCAAATTAATTGCAAGAAAAAACGCTGCCAGTTTGTAAAGGCCTTTATCCTTTACTTTTTGGTATTGCCCAGTACAGCTTTTAAATATCATGCATTCATAAAGCAAAGGTTTTGCAGGGTGTCAGCATGGCTTTTCACTGGGTAGTCCGGCCTCCTCCCACAGTCCAAAGAACTCACACAGCAAACAAAAAAACATGCATGTTAGGTTAACTGGTGGTTCTTAATTGCAGACTCTAAATTGCCTGTTAGTGTGAATGTGAGCATCAATTTGTCTGTCTCTATGTGTCAGCCCTTTGATTTAATGCCAACCTGTCTAGGGTGTACCCTAACTCTCTCCCAATGTCAGCTCCATCCCTCCAACGACCCTCTAAGGATAACGGATGGATAATGCTAAAGAGCAGAAATCAATAGGCGATCGATATTTGACAAGCCAATTCTAAAGTCATTAACATGATCAGCATCAGTATCCCTAAATTTGAGACATAGTATTTGTAGTGAAATTTCATGTGAGTAAAAGCCCTCCAGCCGCGGCGTCAGAGAAACAAAAACACTGAAACGAAGCTTCTACAGCTCAGAGGGGTCAGCTTCTGCATCTGGAACCACTCTGGTGAATAAATAAATACATGTAGCGATGGTGCGCTTTTCCATCTGTTCATTGTCTAAGAAAACATCTCTTCTTTTACTGAAACGGCAGCCCAGGTAACGCATCACACCGTTTCAAACAGAACGAGATAAACTCATTTTCTTTTTTTCTCTTAAAATGAATTTTGGGAGTGAATAATATTGTGATAAAACATGTTCTATTCAATACTGCAACTTCTACACAGAAGTTCCTCTCCTTTTTTATGTTGTAAAATCAATGGCCATGCTTCAATGGACCTCATCCTATCCAAGAATCCAGCTAAAAAGCTGTCCTTTCTTATTAGTTTAAACACTAAACAAGAGGCAACCACATCTCTGAAAGCTAAGAATAAAAAGACGTAGTCCCAAGGTCTTATGACATATTAATAAATATGTAACAGCTAACTGTATATCTGCTCTTTGTTTTCATTCATATAAAGTCTGACCTTGAACTCTGCAGCTTTAAAAAAGACTGGAAGAGAGGAAAAACATATATTTTCACAGAGCCAATAATGGGTGCTACCCCTGAAACTAGCACAACACACGCTCTGTTTACATCTGCCAATCCGACATTGTACTTGGCAGCTCAAACATCTGTCAGGATGAAGAGAAACCGTCGGTTAATCTGGCACTCAGCGAGAGATTTTAACGCCGGTGGCTCCGGGGTGCCAGCCGCCGTGTC
>CAKALG010016633.1:0-12807 GCA_916700815.1 Helicolenus hilgendorfi
GCTGGGAAACCAAATGGATGAGTGGGGGGTGTTGAAAGAGTGTCACATGCAGGTGTCTCTTCGTCTCCCACGTGAGGCACTCGGGAGCAGGGTGTGGGGGGTGTGTATGTGTGTGTGTGAGGGAGGGGAGTTAATGCCAAGAAATCCTCCCTATTATGATCATATCTATATTTTCTTCAGCCAGATATTAAAAAGATAACCAAACATAATCAATCAGAGGGTGAAATTGTATTTTCTCTCTCACGCCTCCCCTGTTTCCTCTCCGTCTCTCTCTACCTGCTTAGCTCTACAGTGCGTGTGTGAGTGTGTTTCTTGCGAGTGTGTGTGGGTGTACATAATGTCCGTCTTAGACAGGAAGAAGCTTTAAAAAGTGTTTGTGCCATAGGACCTTTAACGTATGAAATCAAACATGTATTTATACTCAATCATGATGAATATAATTACATACAGCACAGTATTATAACGATATATCCATGAATGTAAAACTGACGCTTTTGGCATTTTTGTTAGTATTTTTCTGATATAGTGATTTTCTACACAATGACCTTTTTTGAGTATATTATACCTTTCTCCATGGCAGTGTTTCAGAACTGTGTTTTTTCGATTGTACTGGAGTAATTATAGGCTTGCATACTTCTGTTTGTTTTCCTCCTAATGAATGTATTGACTGTTTAAAGAGTATGTATTACTGTGCTGTGAGAAAGTATGCATAAAAGTATTGGCTAATATCAATATTTTTTGATTAAAGAAATAAAGACCAGTATCTCTAAGGACTGAGATATAGTGCTGCTGATGATCGGTGTCTTTTTTCTGCATGTGAGATCACACTCTGAACTCAAAGTTAACACCTACCCCTCACAAATTGCTGGGATTAAAGGGATAGTGTGGGTGTTTTGAAGTGGGGTTGTATGAGGTACTTATCCATAGTCAGTGTATTACCTACAGTAGATGACAGTCGGCATGCTCCCAGTTTGGAGAAGCAGACAGGAGTTACCGCACAGAAGCGAAGTAATGTACTGCTGTGGACGGGGCCGGCAGAAAAACGGATTTTAGCCACCTAAAAGAATCAATATCAGTTGAAGTGTACGCTATATCTTGAATATCACCACTTTACCTTGCTGTGAGACAGCTCTACAGTCTATGTTTCCGATGGGGAACTGAAGCCGTTATCTATGCTCTTGCCAAAGCAACCAGACTCCATTGAAAAAAACTGTAATTTTACCTCGCAGAACACGAGAGCATAGACAGATACAACAGCTGCTGTTCCACGTCGAAAAGGGCTGTCTGATGGCAAGGTAAACCGAGAATATTCTAAATATAGCGTACACTTAAACAGATGGATTTTTTAAAATCTAAAATCTGTCTTACTGCTGCCCTCGTCCACAACAGTACAGTACATTGCTTCACAAGTCGTCACAAGTGGTCACTCGAGATGCATGAGCCAGGTGTGAACAGACGTATTTAGAGGTGTCCACTTGTGATCGGATCACGTAGGACGCATGCTAATGCCAGGTCTCAACGGGGCCGCAGTAACCACAGCTGAACTAAATATTCATATGACCTCACATCTTGGACAGAGTTTCTCTCTTCCTTGTTGACATTTCAAAAACTGACCCAAATCCAACTGTTTGCACAGCATTGAAATGATGTGAGCTACACACCAGGGTATTTGCCTCCATCTGTGAGTTTTCCAGCAGAAGATGAGTGTCGATAGATGATCACTGAGAATCAACACGAGCACCTGACCTGACTTTTTAAGCATCCTTAACACACTGCAGAGCCCTCACAGCAGCGCTGGCTATGTCCATCAGTTCGCTGCTGTGTGGTCACAGCGTGTTTGATACCAGTTTTGTAATAATTCACTGTGCAAAGCAGTGATAAACAGGGATTTATTGATGCACATCACCAGCAGCTCAACTGTAACAATCCAGGTGATAATCACAAGCTCAGAGAGATTCAGCTGTGTGTGTGTGTGTCACCAATTTAAGACTCGACAGCAGCGTTGACTCAGCCGACACTTTGTCCGTGTCAAGATAAGTGAGAAGCGCACATGAGAACGCACACACACAAAGATTTTATCTGCCTATAATCACCTCTGGTTGAAGTTAAAGCAACACCAGTGTGTCAGCTTTCAAACTCCCCCTGGTTACATCAACAGGCGCAGCCAGCCAATCACTGTCTTGCTCACGTTCACAGTCTACCAACCAGTCGTCAAGACGCAGCAGAGCTCACGACAAGACAATTAACACCACAAAAACACTCCTGCCAAAATAAGGCTCGCTGTTAACTGTCATATCCCTGCATAAACTATCAGCAGCTGCAACTAAAAGGATCATTGTGTCTCTTTCACTTAGACAACCTGCAACTGGCCTCCTTCAATAAATCAGCACACTATATATAAGCGGAGGTCGATGCACTCTTCATCTATAGCGTGATATAAAGTGGGTCTGTCTGATAAATGTCCCGTCAGCCCTGAAGCGCCTCTCATGTGAAGCGTATGCAACAGACGAGGAGAGAAAAGGAGTAAAATGAGAGGATGAAGACAGAAAGATGGAAGGACAGGGTGAAAAGAAAGTGTGTGTGCTAAGTGTGCTACGAGTGTGAGTGCTGCAGTGATAAAGATGGATGAGACTGTCTGCTGCTGCTGTGATTGGGCTGCTGCTGATTGCGAGTGTGTGCACATGCAATGGTTTATGTATTTATTTATTTGGACCTCAGGCTGGCGTGTGCATCGTAGAGTCAAGGAAAAAAGCAGTAAAAAAAACGAGTGAAAAAAAGGTGAGAAAAAAACATTTCATCCTCTGAGCGCCGCAAGAGAAGGACAAATCTATGTCAAGGCTATTTATTATATATGTCTGCCAATAAACCAAAGTAGGGACTATGAATCATGCAATGTAGGGACAAGCAGAACTGTTCTTTTTGTGGTATATGTTTCCATTGAGCAGCGTACTCACATCTACTGTTGCTGCTCAATTTAAAATATGTCAAAGGGCGTGTTTTAAATGTATATCCACTGACATTCAAACAGGAATTGAGGGCAAAAATTTAAATAATCACATCCTGTCACCCTATTTTACAAATTTTCCCTGTCCATCTGTCACTTATATTATCATAATGTGATACTGTGAAATATTGCAAAGGCAATTGTCTTCTAACTACAAGCTGCAAGGTGTTAATTAGGGGTTGTCAAATTTTAAAGAATAAAATGAATAATGGCTGAATTCCATTTAACTGCTTCAGTTTCAGGGTCCTGGTTTTGTTCATGCTGGATCGCTGTCATATATATTGTGCCATATCCATCATTAATGTTATTAGTAACACGTATGATTTTCCTACTATGACAAGCCAAAATGTCTGCTGTGAAAAAGAGCTTGTTCTTTTATAGAAAATATCATATCTTCTTTAAACGTAGGGTGATAGTTAAAGGAGCTAAATACGAGATTGGGAGCATTTCTATTGCCCCTAAACGGCTCTCAACATGGCGACGTCGAGCCGGCGGCTTGTAGTTAATGGAGCTAACAGCTTAAACAGTAAAAACAATGGCCAAAGTGCTGAAAATGCTAACAATGTTTACCTGAGGGGCAACCAGAGGGTGGATGCTACACTTCCCCGGCAGCATCGGTAGGTCGGGACGGCGTTATCAGCTTAAACCGCCGTATGAGAGCGGTGCAGAGCAACGGCTGTGTAGCGGTTGTGTCTAGAAGGGAACCCGCAAATTGCGAAATCTGATCTGGGATCTGCAAAAACTTGCCAAAACTCTCAAGAGACTCACTGACCGACGACCTATCCTAACCTTAACTATTCGAGGTCAATGCCTAACCTTAAGAATCTCGCGAGAGTTTCCCCAGTTTGCTGGTTCCCTTCTAGACACTATCCCAGTGTGGCACGCTCACATGCACGAACATGCACTAAAATGCACGGGAAAGAGACCTAATTCTCTGCTCACGTAGACATTACTCCTCTATATCTTTACATAGCAAATAGTTGTTTGCTGCTGTATTAATGCTCTGAATATCGAATTTAGCACCTTTTAAGTCGCCCAGCTACATTTTAACAGTAAGTTTTCTTCCCCTATGTGAGTTGTTTTCCCTCTCAAAAAAAGATCCTTTAGACGTTGAATGAGATCTGAGCGATCGATGGTATCACAAGCAGCACTGAGATCGAGGAGGATCGGGTTGGATCGCTGCCCAGGGGCACCGGCCAGCTGTAAGGATGTAATTTCAGCAAAGATGTCTCCGTGCTATGCTTCAAAAATGGAGGTATCAAGCTGATATCTGCTTGATACCTCTGACGCTTGGCATTTACCCTCATGGAGCTGCAAACCTGGCCCATAGAGACCTCTAGACCTGGCTCCCGGTTCTTAGTGTGATAACAAAACCCTCTCACACTACACTGAGTCATTTGATTTGATGCTACTGTAATGCCATAAATTTGCTTAATGGAGTTTTAACACAGAACTTATAAAGCCTGAGCAGAAGGCAGCCGGTTTCTAAGACATTTTTATGGCTTCAAATAAAGTTCCAGGATTATTATGATTACCATTTATACGCCGGGCAAAATAATTTGCTCTGGCAGTCTTTATTGCATCACAGTTCTACATGAAACACTTTGTACTTTTTCCACTTTAAGTCCCAGTGAAACAGAAGTTAAAGCATCTTTAGCTTCTGTACTGTGACGTATTTCGCAGTGAAACGGAATATTTGAGCGGTGTACAGTTACAAGAGGGATTTAAATAAAATCTTTTGCATTTGACTGTGCCGGTAAAAAGTGGACGTGCTTAGAATGTAGCGCGATAATGTCGCTAAAAGTTGCAGATTGATGCATGGATGTCATGATATTATTGGTTGAAATTGGTTGGTACTAGCTTACGTATAAGCACACGTCATGTTTTGTTTTACAGGAAGAAAAGATGATTGGATTTTGATATAAAAATACGCAGACAGGTGCACAATATAACCAGGAGGTGATCTAAAAGGGTTAAAAAGGAATTTTTCATTTCATCTCGACTGTAAACTCAGTTTTTAATGGTGCATACACGTCCACTTAAAAGGTACAACATGTAGGCTTTGACGACATCTAGCGGTGTGGTTGCAGATTGCAACCAACTGAGGACCCCTCCACTCACTCCTCCCTTTCCAAGACTGCGTAACGTGAGCCGCCGAGTGCAATACTGTGGTAGGCCATCCTTACCGTAATAACTACTTTAGCGGAAGTCAGACGGCGGCTGGCGGTACCACGTTTTTGCACTCTGCGGCTCACGTCACCACAGTTTCACAAATGTGTCAGAGAACTACGATGGCCTTCAGGTTACGTAAAAAACGTGAAAGTCTCTCTCTAGAGCCAATGTTTTGTTTGTCCTTTGTGGGCTACTGTAGAAACATGGCGGACTCCTGTGATGAGGACCCGCTCCCTATGTAGATATGAAAGGCTCATTCTAAGCTAACGAAAACACAACAAGTCTTAGTTTCAGATGATTATACACTAATGAAAACATAGTTGTGAATATTATATTTCTGCTAATAGATCTCCTGAAATGCTACACCCTGGTCCTTTAACCTTGAGGAGGAACTATGAGGAGCTTTTAAAGTGCTTGGATCATAAATTGCTAATGTAAAATACGGTTTATCTACAAGAGGGTGGACACAATAACAGCAATAAAATGACCCTGCAACAACTACTACTGACAACATGGTAATGTTCACATTTGTGGCTCTGTTGTACTAGACTGCATTATACTTCCTAGCACATAGGCAGCACATTGGTGTTCCTGATATTTTCTTCCCAAAGGTTGAATTCATTGCAGAGCTGTTCTACTAGATTACATTATAGTGTTATTGCTTCCGTCCTATATCTGTCTGCGATGTAGGTGTCTGCTTCTATGACCGCCGCTGGCTCTCTCTCTAAAATACTCAACTCTTCTTCTTTACTGAGCAATAACCGCTATCATTTTTTGTATAGTCAGACTAAGTGTTTGGAAAACTAAATATATAAATAAAACAGAATCTGGGAGGAGAGACGGCAGCGCTCTGTCTTGTGACTCAACTGACGAGGTGCAAGTTCTTCACGCAGAAGAAAAAGGGCAGAAAAATTACCAGCAATTGATTTTCAAACAAGTCTCGCCGTGCGCAGATAATTGACTGACACGGTAAAACACATCAGTAACAATTTGGATCTGCAGAAATTAGAGTCACAAGTGTGTCACACCTGAGCCTCTTTCTGAGTGCAGCTGGTGGAAAATTACTAAATTATACTCTGGGGAAGATGACGCTTCGAAGTGGTTCTTAAACTGGAGATTTATATTCAGGAACACTTTGGGTTAAAGTCACACAGGCAAACAAGCAGCGTAAAATCTCCTTATCAAACCACTCAAACTCACAGAACTTTATGTTAATTTCTAAAGGGGATCTCAAAGTTCCCAAATATTTATATTTGACGGAAGAGTCTGAGATTTGTGTTTGAATATTTCACTCATGATGTAAAACTAATGTAAAAATCAGATATCATAAGCAAAGAAGTTAGAACAGTTATTTTAGGTAACGTTTCATTTTACAGGTCCGCAAATGTCATGGTAATTAGGTGATAATTAGAAAGTAACCTACTGGAAAGTTACTTGGAATTACTGCCAAATTCCCCCAATGTTTACCTCAAAATGTATCAAAAATGACTTTATCATAAACACAATTTAATAATTATATGCTAAAATAGCATATAATTGTTAAAATTGGGCCCTTAGCTGGTAGCTAATATAATGATTTAGGGAGTTTTTTTTTAAGAAATTTCAAATAAGTTATTTGCTAATTATTATGTATTTATCAGCAAACATGGAAATAAAGCACATCAATTAACTTTGTATTCTTTTCCTGGAAATGTATTAAATAAATTGCCAGCTATTTATTACTGCTTATTGGGAAACAGCGGAATATAATTATTAAATAATGTTTATAATAGATATAAAATGATAATAATAAAAGTCCAGAGTCAAGTCCCAAGTCAACACAACCAAACAAAGTATTTTTTGATATGTTTTTAGGTAAATATTGGGGTAATTTGGCAGTAATTCCAAAGAGTTTTAAAAAATAGGTTACTTGCAAATTATCAACTAAGTACCATGAGATTTGGCTGCTTCACCTGTGGTGTGTGAAAGAGAGATACTGCAGGTCCTTCTGCTGCCTGAACACTTTACATCAACATATAATAAAGGATTATCTGACCTAACGTCGACAACCGGGGAAAAATATCACATTTCGACCGCAGCCCATGTTTGCTAGCCTGCAGTTTTCCTTCTTTCTTGCTTTTGTTGGTGCAATGCTACACTTCTTTGTGCACTACTGCTACCAACTGTCGATCAGCAGAATAGCACAAAACCGGTGGCAGTAATGTGCATCACGTCCCCGTGTCTTTATGCATGCGCACACACACACATACACTACTCGAAAAACATTGCTCAATAACTCAATAAGTGGTCAAAATACTCCCCAGGGTACCTTTAAGGAAGTTCTTATTTTAAGCTACTTACTAAAAGAGAAAACTGCACATTTAGCGGTTCTACCCAATGGGTCAGGACCCAAAACATCAATTCCAGTCCAATCAGTTTCTTTATACGATTTCATTTTGCTGTATTGCACCATATTTCAACTTTTGTAAATCAGAGAAACACTACACACAATAAGTCTATTGCTGATCATTTGAAATGTTGTACGCTCTGGTGATTTGTTGCCGCTTTGTGCTACTTTAACAAACCTGCCGAGCTCCTCTCCTGACAATGGCAGAGTCGCTTCATGTGGCACTCTGTGACAGAGAGAGATGATGAATCCATGTTAATCCCCCCTTTCATCACACCTAGTTCTTCTCCCCAGCTGCCTCGCTTGTGCTTCTGAATACCGGCTGCCTGTTTAATCATGCATTACCCGCCGTGCAGCCCCCTCTGCTTTCATCTAGCTAACCACACCACCTTGATGTTGGAGTAGTGCTTAATTCAGGGTGGTTAGAGCATCAAACAATCTGCAAGTCCAAACAACTACAGACACAAAAAGGTCACCTGTGAAGTTGACGCCGGCAGTATTGTACGGGTGAGATATTATGCACATGCACCTGACGAATTTGTCAATGTCTGCATCATAAAAGATTTGTTTGGTGAAGGACCAGTTTGATCGTTCTGCAGCAACCATTAAAACTAAATGAAATATGATGGATCCAAAGCTCTTTTTCTGCATGAATTCCTTCCTTTGGTTTAAAATAAATCAAGCAAGGTTTAACGAGTCCAGCAGCTGACATAAAAGAGAACAGAGAGAAGAGGCTTTCCCTTCCTCCCTCGGGGACACATTGTGAAGCGATGGAAAATACCAAAGGATGGTCACAGGTTTAATGAGACAGAGGAACTCCTCTTGTTGCCACCCCTATTCATCCTCTCTCTTTACTCTCCTCCTCTTCCTCCAGTCAAAAGGTCTCCTCCGGGTCAGACTCCCACAAAGGTGAAACAAATGAGGGAGTATTAATGAAATGATGACTTCTCCATCCTCCTCCTCCTCCTCTTCTTTATTCTATCCTCTCTCAAGAGCTGTCACTAATCCTGCTTCGGCTTTTCGCCGTCTCCCTCTCTAATCATAACTCAAACAGTGCATCAAAATGCAAGAACGAATGGCAGCAACGGCAATCCATCAAAACACTGGAGCCGCATGCATATCTGATGAGGAGTACAGTAGAAACAACACAACGCAACAGCATTTTGCTGATCAGGTCCATTTTTCTTTTTTTTAAACTGTAAACCCACTGACCCAACTTTTGAAAATTTCTACACTACTTCGTTATCAAAAGTTTGACTGCAGCGGCGGCATTGCTTCATTAAAATTGAATGTGGGAAACAGGCTGATTGAATATTGAAAATTCAATCAGTGTCCATAATGAAGTGAATGATCAACAATACAGCCTAGCTGTTGGGACTTCATCAACAGAGATGTACAATGTGCTGATAGAAGCAACATTGCTCCTAAATCATGACTGTTTATAAGTATATGGGTGCATTTATTGCTTAAAGGTTAATAAATTATAAAAAGTGAGATTTTCGATGTCTTTTTTTATTATAAAGCAGGTTCAAGTGCTGTATAAATACTGTGAAGTATCAAACCACTCAGTCAACGGAGAAATACACACACAACGTATTCAGAAACTGTGCTTTTGAAACAAGCTGTCAGGATTTCTGTCCATTTGTGATATCACAAATATACAATATATTACGTCCATTTCACAGTGTTAAACGTAAACATTCTAAATGTGTCCCAGTTTTTTTCCTGTTGCAGTGCATGTGAATGACATCAGCTGACAGGAAGTAAACATGGACCCAAGCTGTTGCCTAGCTACGCAATTCCGTTGAAATGCTCAAAAACGGAGCGTTTCAGACAGAGGACAGGTATATTCATGCAGACAGTATGAGGAAAATAAAGTGGGTTTTTTTAACATTACAGTATGTAAACATGTTCTAGTAAAAACATAAAATACAAGTATGAACATGAAAATTAGCACGATATGGAACCTTTAAAGGAATAGTTTGACATTTTGGAAAATATATTTATTCAGTTGTAGATGAGGAGGTTGATACCACTCGGATCTGTAAGGTAAATATGAAGCTAAAGCCAGCAGCCGCTACCTTAGCTTAGCATGAAGACTGGAAACAAGGGGAAACCATTGTCCTAAGGCAACAAAATCTGCTCACTAATTAACATGGTGTATCTTGTTTCTTTAAAACAAAAAACAAAAAAAAACGACAATTTGCTGTTCTACAGGGAGTTAGCTATGTGATGGACTATATCTTGGCTAGGACCAGTTGCCAGGCAACCAGCGGAAGAAACTAGTGCCAGCCAAGAAATAGTCCGCTAGCTGTTAGAACAGAGATTTGACGTTTTTACCTGACGGTTTTGTATTAAATTAAACAAACTACATACAACTTGTGAATTAGTGCACTTTGGAGGTGCTGGTAGGTGGATTTTGTTACCTAGGCCTCCAGGTTAAGGGCCTTTACAAACCGGGGGCGTAACAAATAAACGACACGAAAATGCAAAATACTCAAATACCAATACTTTATTTCTAGAGTTTTTATTGTGAAAGGTAAGAACAGAAGGAGTGGATCTGGTCTGCGCCGCCATTGGCAAAGCTGAAAGGAGTAATTAAGTTTGCCGTCTTGGTTCGGATTTTTACAATCTTTATAAATATAGGCGCAACTCAACCCGCTCCGTACAACGTGATTGGTTGATGCCTTTATTCGCGGTGCGAAAGCTCAGAAAATTGACCTTATTTCAAAAGAAATATGTCTGTTTTACGCTGCATAATATCTATGTTCTGTGTGAAAGTATGCATGACAAAAACAACAATTAAAAAATATATACTGACGTGCAAATTAATTGCACGGGGAAAAAGCCGGTGTGTAACGGCCTACACTGTTTCCTGTCTCTCTGCCAAGCTAAATTCACTAGCTGCTAGCTTCGTACTTATTACACACACAGAGATCAGTAAACTTCCCATCTAATGCAAACTTTACTCTGTACTATGTCTGCAGTGATGCTGCTGCTGCTGTTGTTAGTGAGCTTAGAGAGGTTTATGAGGGCTCTGACTCCGTCCTCCGCAACGCCCTTTACCACCCTCCAGGGAGCTCCCTTTGAGCCTCTCGCTTTCCCCAGTCAGGAAGACAGGAACCGAAAACAGCCCCCCCTTCATCTGGCATAATGACAACCACTGACAATAAGGACTATCCTATTTGACACAGGGCAGACTCCAAAGACATTTTGTTCTCCTGTGGCCAGCTGTTGGCCCAGCAACTTCAAAGAGAGGTGAACAGAGTCTGGGAGAGAGAGGGAGGTGGATAGAGATGGATAGCTTGATGGATAGGTGTGGGTATCGAGTGTGACAAGGGAAACACCAGGTCCCTCTCAATTTCTCGTGAAACACAGCAGGTGTTGCCGCTTGCCAAGGAGGCAGGTGTCTGCGGGTCCACAGTACTACAGGACACATTCTCAAAACGGTCTCAGTTTAGTTAGGTTTAGGCACTTTTAGCTGTCAAAACTATTTTGTAACTTGGTTAGGTTTAGGAAAAACATCATAGCTTGGGTTAAAATAAGTAGGTTAATCCCAGAAGTTATCTCAGGGGGCGTATTGTGGTGCCTGCAAGACTGCAGATATACCATTAACTGTATATAAGAAGAGGACGTAGTCACCGTGACCTCACCCATTGGTTTGTGGACTGACGTTTTGAAGCCTCGAGTTGGCATTTTGGCCATTTGGCGATTGAGACCATAAACTCATGTTTACAATGTTTACTGAAGTAATAAATCAAGTGAGAAGTAGGCTCATTTTCTCATAGACTTCTATACAATCAGACTTCTTTTTGCAACCAGAGGAGTCGCCCCCTGCTGGTTGTTAGAAAGAATGCAAGTTTAAAGCACTTCCACATTGGCTGGATTTGCCCGCTGAGATAGACCTTTCTCCAGTGAGGGACAGACGCCAATGATGCAACATATGATATCATTTTAGAGGTCAAACAATAGGTGGACATGCATCAGTCGACATGGAACCACAGGGGATTACCGGCTACTTTATGCTCCTCCTCTCTCAGTGATTAGTTTTTACAATCAGCGGATGCAAATTGGAATTTACTGACAGCCCATCAATCACATCCTGGCTGCAATATGTCGAGCGACTCTCGCCACATGCCAGCAGACATGTCGCACAGTCGATTTGCTCTCAGACACTCAGATATATCTCTGCACCACAGCTATATGGGACACATTAAGAACGTTCAATTTTCATCTACTCTGAAGTAAAGGAGCTTTGTCACAGGAGACATTTGTCTCAGGAGCCATGAAACAACTCGGTTACGGTCATCTGTTTTACTTTGTTCAACAGGAAAGGTTTAAACTGTAGTATGTGGCATATTTTAAACATGTTTGGATTATACAGATTATATTCTTTTACACTTTCTGGTTTAATAGTTGAGCTACAAATGAGTATGTGCTGTTTCAGATTAAAACAAGTGTTATATTTATATATTTTACCAGTTTGGGCATTTTTTACAGTACAAACTTAAGACAACCTAATGATGACCGTATTTGATTTGCTTGACATTGATTACTTCAGGAAGTGATAGATAATATTGAGTTCAGTCCGGTTAACACACTGTGGCAGTGCATTGCATAAAAACACTTTCACATGTACATTAAATTGTTCATTAAATTTTTTTCATTAATTTTTGATGCCATAATGTCATCTGAATAAAATCCATAATAGTTTAAATTGTGGAAGCTCTAGTAACATTTTATTTTATCATGTACCTAGGAGAATATAGAATTAAAAATCACTCTCTCTTTAACAGCTGGTCTTTCATTTTCTGGACAAAAGCTGTGCCCCAAATCCATACTACATATAAATAATGATTTTTTTTTTGTCCCACAAGACAATGCATGAAGGAAATGAAGGAGCTGCTCACAGCTGCCCCAAAAAAATAATGAAATGAAATGGTGATGAGGAGACAGCTAGGAAAGAGCTGGGAAAACATAGAATTAAATCTTTTGTTAAACAGTAAAGCATGTATACTATGTACATACTTTATATCCAACCGGTCGAGGCAGATGGCCGGGTTCTGCCCACGGTTTCTACCTGTTAAAGGGGAGTTTTTTCTCGCCACTGTCGCACCAAGTGCATGCTAATGGGGGCCCTCTTGTTGGGTCTTTAAATTATAGAGTACGGTCTAGACCAGCCCTGACACACCAGGCCACTTTCGGGCCGTCAGTGAGCGTCTGCTGCCCTAGTTTTTGCAGTGTG
>CAKALG010016635.1:0-17983 GCA_916700815.1 Helicolenus hilgendorfi
ATCACTTTCATGGCTGCTGGAGGAGACGGGGTCAAAAGCCTAACCTGTACTGCCATTTTCTGGCGTGGCAAGCAGCGAGCCGGCACAGTCGAGCTGACTGTGAAGGGTCAGAGCCACAACATTCATCTGTTTTATGTCTCGTAATTCTATCATACATTGTGTGTTAACCTTAATACATTTGCATGAGCCTTACATGTTCCTAAATCACCAGGATCCAGTTCTCGGCCAGTAGCCATTGCGGTGCCGGCTGTAGTCCTGATTGTGATCATCCTAGCTGCAGTATTTGGAGTGGTCTCCTATAGGAGAAGGTAAATACATGTCAATTTAAAATGTGACGGTACTGTAGACGGGTAATATCAGTGCTATTGATGCTATTAGTTGTTTATTGTTGAATATAAAAAGACACATTTACTAGTGAATGTTTTAAACCAACAGGAAGCGCTCTGACAACTCGCTGAGACCACCACCTCGACCAGAGAAAAGGTAAACCTAAATGTGTAATGATGACATCACTGATGAACAGAGTTCAATCAGGAACACTTGTGTCAAGGAAATGACCATTTATAACAAATGGTTACTGTATACGTTAATAGTAAGAAAGGTTAGATTATAGGTGCATTCCACCCATACTACCATACTATTTAGTATGCCAGAAAGAGATTTAGTATGTCCTGCTACATAGTATGTCAAATGCAGAATGCCAAAAATACGAGGGTGTCCTACTACATCCGGTTGCATTTTGCAGTATATAAGCCAGCATACATTTCTGGAGATTCGTTACATCAACTGAGATGCCGAAAGAGCACAGACAGATGACAACCTGGTGACAGAAACCGCCGGATATATGAGCAAGAGGTTCAAAGTTCAAGGCGCAATAGGGCCTTTTCACAGCAGCTATTTTGACAGGGCATTGCACAACACATTCCCACTCCCAACTCGTGAAATACCGCAGCCTGGTCAGCGGCACTCGGCATCAGAAACCAACGCACGTACGTACCCCTCTTGCATTACTGTTCGACGGACCAGGGACGGTCATTGTATGTCAATATACGCTCGTTACATGCAACGGTCCTTTCAAAAGAAACTTCTGTTTTCACAGGCAACACAACCACTTAGGTAGGGTTAGGAAGGGTCGCCGTTGATGTTAACTTCACTGACTCATGGGACTGACGATACCAACGATTCACGTGACAAAATAAGTCAACGTTACTTTTAGTTTCACATGGGACACGAACACCGGTCTCCTGGTTGACAGTCTGACCCATCCACCACCCTTTCCACCCACCTTGAACGGACTCTCACGCTATTACATCACTTGTTCCGACCGTCGAATAATAATAATCGGTTTACATTAGAGTTAGTTGAAAGCCCGGGTTTTCATACTGTCGCTAAAGGTTGCCTCCGTGCATCGGTTACCGATGCAGAGGGGAGCTGCCTTATCGGCGATATTTGATGAGTTGGGAGTGAGACCGGGTTCTATTGGAAGGTAAACACAGGTGTAATTGACAACATTCATTATGGTCCTGTTCTTGTGTGTCACAGCAGCACAATACCACGGCCCTTTTTCCACCTAAATGGAACAGGTTTGCATCATACACTTGCATGAATATGATTGGACGTTACTAATCAGCTGATAACCACACAGCTGCTCTGTGAGCCAAAGCATGAATGAAACAGCTGAGGCGAATCAGGGCTCCAGAGCTCTGCCTGATTCTTTGTCAAACACACATCCTGTATTTCCACAAAAAAGCAGAGTAAATCTCCCTCTCTGCAATTCACACTTTCACAGGAGATCAAAAAAACAAAACGGTTTGTCAGCAGACTGCTTGCTTTACAAACCTGACAAGTACAGTAGACCTGACAAGTAATATCACTGTGTTCTCCTTACAGGAGGTCAATTTGGAGCAGATTTTCCCAGTAAGAACACCCAACACAACATTCACTTTTAGTCCCCAGATGAAGTGCCTAATGTTTACATTTCTACTCTTTTCAGTAGAGCAGAGGATGGCCGTATTGGGTGGAAAAGAGAGAGCGAACCCAGGTTGGTGTTTTTTTTCACATTTTACCATTCTCACCAACAGTTTAATTTAGAAACAGCAGGTTTTCAATCGATTGGAGCATTGGAAAAAATACCATTTGAAAATCTCCATTAATACAAATAAAATATGTATTACCTACCCTTGCAGAAACCAAGGCAACACTGTAAACCTCAGTGCTGGCTATTTGTAAGTGTCTATCAATGCTCCCCTACCACATCACACAGCCCTAATAGTAAGCACAGACCAAAATCTAATATTGTGTGATTCCCTCCTCATCCCATAGAACCAACACCACCACTGTAACCTGTGACAGTCAAATCTCCGAACAACGCATCCCCTCCCCAAAGGAGTGAGTTTTACAGCTGTTCTTAACTCTTTTAAATGGCATAGCACTGAGTCTCAGTTAGTTGTACATTAATTATCTGCTTTCTTTCTTTTGATCTAGCAACCCGGAGACCTCCTCGCTCTGTCAGGCCTGAGGTTAGTAGTGCTGTGCAAGCAGTAATGCCATTGCTTCTTATTTCTGTCTATTCATGTTTCCTAACTGACCAATACATCCAACCAAGAATCCCATCACAGGTTTTTAAACAATCTCACCTTTCTCTAACCTTTATGAAAAAAGTAATGATGTTAACAACCACAGCTTTACATAGTTTTCTGTGTAGATTCTCAGCTACTCTGGTCGTGGTATATCTAGAAGTGCTTAGGCAACCTTTAGATTCTTGAAGACATTTTGCCTCTCATCCAAGACACTTCTTCAGTTCTTAATGAAGGTGTCATCATGATTCAATGCGTTCTCATCCCAACTTGTCATTTACTGACGCCTTGTCAAACCCCACCTGTTGTGAAGTAAAGGTGCTAAAGGGTGCCTTGTGCTTTGGTATCTATTGCCAACGGCGGTGACAAAGCATAGGTATCTGACACCATGGGAATGAGAACGGACTGTATGATTCTACTGACGTGCTTGTCGAATGGTTGAACATTTGAAACCCTGTCACCTTTCCGATGTAGGAATGGGGGGCCTGCATCTGACAAATTGTTACATTCCAAAACCATCAATCCGCCAAGCACGCCCTTTGGATAAAAGGCAAAAGTTCTTCACGAATCTAAAATTTGTCCAATCCACAGAATTGAAATAATGCAGTAATCGTACTGCAGCAATTCACCCTATGATCAGTGATCAATCAACAGATTTTAACTGAAAAGCAAAATTTAATAGAAAGCACCCAGGAATCACCATAGCAACATCCAAAGTACTTGCCTCACCAGAAACAAATATATATGAGATTGTAATTCATTCCAATTTACATCAAATTTGTTACAGGATTACCATGTGTACGGCAACTACTGAGTTCTTCGAGACATCTCGGAAACATCACATGCTTCCAGGACCACATTGTTGTTATTATACAAACTAAACAGTACATCTTCGCATTTGGGGGAAAGGGATGTTGGTCGTTGTTGTTGATGTTGCATTTAAACTTGCTTTATTTAAAGGGACTGTTTGTAACTTCTTACACATATAAATCACCTGGGTTGGTGTCCCATGCGCGCTCGCGAGTGGCTACACTGCTCAGACAAGACTCCACCACAAACTACACGGAAACACCAAAACCGCAAAGTTATATCTAGTAAAGCCCATCTGTTAAACAGTGTTGGCCGTGGTCGTAGTACGCAAGGGAGACCTTAGCTTTGGTCTCCAGGGCCGGAGTCTCTGCTCCTCTGCCTGCTTGCCTTCACTCAGCTCGCTCCACCTCATGTGCATGTAATCAACTACACACTGGAGAAGAGTTAGTTTAGCTCTGAGAATATCTAGTGAATGTACAGTGGACGTTTGTGCAGAAATAAATGCTGCAGCTCCTCCAGACCAACAGAGGTTTTCCGTGTCTTGTGAAGTGACGGGGCTCCACAGCGAGAAACGTTATCGTCTTCGACCGGGTGCCGGTGTTTTCCCTGTTACCTCCGGCCGCGGTCGGGAGACTGAAGCAGGAAAAGCCAATACTAGGATCAGCAGTGATTCATGGAGAGACCCCTGTCTGGTCGGCTAACAGTACTGCCAAGCAGGTGAAATATAGAGTGATATTGTGGTTTTAACTGACATGTGTCGCTACACTGTTTTGAGCGATGCTCGTTCATGTCTATTTAGAGCGAGCAAGTGCGAGCCCTACGGCCGCAGGTGTCGCTGTTAACAAGCATTTCTGATTCTTACATACAGTCCCTTTAAAGGTGCAATGTGTAAAATATTGCCAGAGTCATAGAGTGTGTTCCAATCCGCGTACTTCTGTACTTACACTTACTATTTTGATTGCATAAGTGTGTTCACACTGGGAAGTACGGCAAAATGCAGTGCACTCAAAGTACCCGGATGTTGTACTCAAAACGATCAAATCGTTGAGTGTGGAACGCTGGACACTTTCCATTCTCAATTGTCGCCATTTTGGCTACACAGCGGAAGGGCGGGACCACTACCACTATTCAAACATACGTAGATAACATAATAAAACAATACAATACATAAACATACTGGTGCATTTTCAGCCAACAGGATGACACATCGTAGGCGACGACATTGGAAACGTAATTCCCACTCTGCTTTCATTTTTTTCTTCAACAAAGCAGGCAGATATTTTGGCGGGTAGCGAGCCGCGGTGAAATGTTGCGATCGTCACTTCAGTGCAGTGTGGTCAGTGCACCACAGAGTATTCGATTTGAGACAACCCTACCCTGTTGAAATTTACGCACTACTCAAGTAAGTACAGAGTGCACACAGTGCATTACATTGAAGTGTACTTCAGGAAGTACTTGGATTGGAACACACTCATAGACTGTTATTATGCCATTATTATACATAACTACATAACTACACAGTACATGTTCATATGTGGGGGAAAGGATGTTGGACGTTTTTGTTGATGTTGCATTTAAACGTGCTTTATTTAAAGGTACAATGTTTAAAATATTGCCAGAGTCATAGACTGTATACAAGAAGTGGATGTAGTCACCGTGACGTCACCCATTTGGTTTGTGGACTGCCGTTTTGAAGCCTCGAGTTTGCATCGCTATCTTGGTTTTTGTCAGTCGCAGTCTTGGTTTTTTGCAACCAGAAGTGACACGAGAGGGTGGAGCCAAGTACGACCGAACGCTGAATAAGACATCTTTAAGCGACCAAAAAGGTTATAATTAACTTTCATGAACTGAAAACACACTGTGGAAGGGTTAAAGTTGTAAGAGGAAAACACGGACAACTCCCAGACCGGAAAACACCGTGGTAACGACGATGAGGATGAAATGAAAACACGAGTCGTTCCCTTGTCTCTGCCATCCCGAACCCAAGCCAATAAAAAAACTATCAAAACATATACGGACCATACGGCCCCCGGTTAGTGGCACAGTAAACATACAGATGGCTACTAGGTCGACGTCACACGTGAAGATTGTAAGATAGCAGTGATATTTTGACCGGCTCTCAGAGTTTCAGCAGTTTCGTAGGATTTTGTGTATTCTTGCCCTGTTGTTAGTCACTAGGTGGCTTCTTTTTTTTTAACTGATGATTGTAAATTTAGATTGCATGGACTTTGTGGAAGAGGTGAAATGCTGCTCCCTATTTCTTTGGAGCATGTTGCCAGGGATTACATAGTGTACCTTTAAAGAATATATATCAGCTATCAAATAAGCATAATAATAAATACGATTTTCTCTCCTTTTGACTCATTTGTTTTTGTTGTGCATACTTAACTCCAAAGTTATCTGTTTATTGTCTTCTAAACACTTGAGAGGGAGGTAGTTGTTAACAAGCTGTAACTGGCTGATCTACATTCCTGCCACTCCTATATGACAGTATTGGGAGCAGGTGTGTCAAGCCACACACCTGGAGCTGATCTCCTCTTCATATCATTTTGTGTGGCACATGCAGAGAGTGAGGAGCTCTCAGTCTCTCAGAGACATGGTGGCTGCACTCAGGGCAGACAGGTGTTGGAGATCGGAGCAGAGGGAAAGTTTAGCAGTGAAGTTGTTTAGTGGGTTACGTTTTGCTTATGAATAAACTTTGCAAAAACACTCCTCATCCAAAAAGGTTCCTGTGTCTGGCTTCCCAACTGCTGGGCAACTGTGAAGTGAGAGTCTGTGAGAGACAGAGAGCAGCACACTGCCTCGCCTAGATTGCAAAATGTAGATAAATATACTTATTTAGTGCCTTTTTATTGGGCAGCAACCTCGTGTCTACGTGGGTATTGTAAAAAAAAATAGACTTGATTGTTGCAGACACACGTGGTATGTCTGCACTCTGCTTTTTTCCCTGCTGTCTGCTCAAGTGGCCAAATGCAAAGCTGCAAAATTGTCTAAAAATCTCTTTCAGGAGTGTAAAAACTGCCTGTTATAAAAACTTTGACCACTAGATGGGGGTACACTGTTCATAGCTGTTCCCCACAAAACGTCCCTCTGCTCTCTTCACATTTCCTGCCAGTTATACAGAGCTAGCAAATACACAGCTAGAGACCGGGACAGGCCAAAAAGCTGAGGCTGATCTAGACTCATAAGGACATACATCAGCAGTTAATAACTATTAATGAGGGGCTGCAATATTTTACCCAAACTATGTTATGGTATATACTCCCTAATAGGCCTAATTCTAAGGCCTATGGTTCCTTACATGATGTCTTTGTGTCAAGCTAAACATGATTTGTTGAATGTTTTGTTGAAAAAAATAGACTTGATTGTTGCAGACACTCATGGCAGAGATCTGCACTCTGCTTTTTTTCCCTGCTGTCTGCTCAATGGCCAAATGCAAAGCAAATGCAAATGCAAATGCAAATTCCTGACCTTGTCTGAAGTAATCAAATTAATCGCATGAGCCATCAGTCCATCCACAATTTTGAGTTGGTTTTATCAGTTAGATGTCAGCTGCTGGGCAAAAGTGAAGAGAGAGTCTGTGAGAGACAGAGAGCAGCACACTGTCTCGCCTAGGTTGCAAAATGTAGATAAATATATTTATTTAGTGCCTCGTGTCTACGTGGGTTTTGTTGAAAAAAATAGACTTGATTGTTGCAGACACACATGGCAGAGATCTGCACCCTGCTTTTTTTCCCTGCTGTCTGCTAAATGGCCAAATGCAAAGCAAATGCAAATGCAAATGCAAATTCAAATTCCTGACCTTCTCTGGGGTGATCAAATTAATCTGCATGATCCATCATTCCATCCACAATTTTGTGTTGGTTTTATCATTTAGATGTCAGTGTGCAATGTTTGTCATATAATATACAGACCCTAAACTAAAAATGGTTTGATTCAGTCTGTTAAATCACTTGTTCATATCACAGGTGGACATTTCTCAGTAACTGTGCCATAATACCAGACGATATTTTGAACCTATTCATCATCATGTTTTGATCTCTGAGCCTTACATTGTTCCTGTAACCAACACAATGATGTATTACTCTTTTGAAGGTTATAAAATTGCAAGTAACTGTAAAACTAAACCAAATGCCTGGTGGCTCTTACTGCCTGGCAGGCACAAATCACATAGTAACTCAATTTCTGACTGGGTTTAGGTAGATGTAGTACTCCAAACATACCTCAAAAAGTTTTTACCGTTTAATCCAGATTACTTTGCGGAACAAAAACTCAAGCAGGTTAAAATATGTGAAAGTCACCTCGTCTTGCTGCTAATTTGTACATGTCTGCATCCTCTAAGTGTGCACTTCAAAAGCTACAGGTAAAGCCGGTATACTATAGGTGGTGAGCTTATAGAAACACACTTACAAGGTAAACAAAAAATGTTTTTTCATAAAGTAATGAAGTGTTCACATTCTCTGTGGCTCATTATATTGTTCCTTACACAAATGGGCATTTGTTGTTTGTCGTTTATGACTCACATTGAGGGCCCTTTATTGTATATTGATGTGTGTTAGGACACAGATCTGAAATGCTCAACCTCTGGCACATTAAAAGCTGTAAACTTTCAGGGATGCCTCCAACCATAGTCTGGAATCAGCAAATACAGACTGCGGGCCTGAATCAGACCATCTGACCAACACGTTCTCAAAGGAAACACAGAAATACAATCAGAATACACAGCAGAATTTCAAGAAATGTATTTATTCAATATTTTAAAAAAATAAAAGCACTCAGAAGAAAAAGGTGCATCAACTGAGCAACTGAAAGAGCTGTTGTTGACCATTATGTATATATGCGAGACAGTTGCTATGCTTCATAGGCAACATACAAAAATATACAATAAACCAGTTAGAAACTGTATGAGGCAAAAGATAAATCGCAAATTTCAAAATTATTTTTTATGCTTTGCTTGCTAAACTGTCATCATTTGAAATTATAAGGACAGGCGTGAGCACTCAAAGATGAAAAGCTGTGTGCCGTGTGCAGCAGTGATGCTGCCGGCGTCTCCACCAGTTAAGAGAGCACGACCAAAGAGACCAGAGGTGCCACCAGGAGCAGAAGGCCAGCACTTGTGCTGCTAGCGCTGTTGCAGTAATCCCCCTGACAGCAGCTAATTTCTCCATTGAATCCTGGCACCGTAGTTGATTGCTTTGAGCAGATCAGCTTGGAGGCACAGCCCTTCAGGGTCACCTTCTTACCTGCAGTCACTGAGAGAATGAAAACAATGTTAGTGTGTGAGTCTTAAGTTTTAATACATCTACAAGAATCACGAAACATCCATCTGAGCAAAGGAAATATGTGGAACAGAGTTATATGTTCAATACTTTGGGTCATAGACTGCATATAAAGATGGACGGCATGACAGCTCCCCAAAACTGAAGCCAAAACATCGTGATTGCCCCCTGGTGGCTGGCTGCAGTATAGGTCATAAGTCCCGCCTCCTCCCAACTAAAAAGTCAAAGTATACCTCAAATAGGTTTTTCCCAAAGGTGGTTTCTGTCATTTAAGGTCATTCTTATCACGCTGATGTATGTTCAAGTGTTCATTTTTCTGATAAATTTGGTTTTAGTTAGTTATTTGATGCTTTAAAAAGGCGATGAGACGTCATGATTGACAACTGTGATTCTCTCTCGCTAGCAAGCTGCGGCCGTGCTCGGCTTGTAGTCAGTTTGGACAGGACCTCGATACCCCAGCTCCACTGCCCGATCACTACTGCGCAGACTCTGGCTCCTAATAACGTAAAAATCTCAAGATGGCAGCTCCCATATCTGGCATATTTTGACCAAAGAGTAAGAATAGTTAATAGTTATAATAGGATGCATATTTATAATTTTTTTATTGTTCAACACACGCCATTTCAGTAGAGACATAAAATCAGTCCAACATGGTGGAAGCGTAGCTCTGCTGCTGCACACTGATGTTGCAATGGAACAACCAATTGGCTTTCACTTCTATCAATATACTTTCTTTGTTTTGGCTTCACTTCAGTGGGAAAAAGTCATCCGTCTTTATATACAGTCTATGCTGTAGATACCTGTTGTTGAGATGCAGTAGTCCTCCTTCCCCTCACAGTTTAGAGTGCCGTTGCATCTTTCTCCATCGCAGTAGAAGCACTTCTTACCATTTGGACTTGTTCGGCTGGGCTCTGTAACATAGATCATACATTGTTCATATTGTTTGGGGATGTAGAGGGAGATTGATGGGTGACTGCAAAGCACTTTTCTTCTTCAGCGCCTTTATCAAAACTTTTTTTAATGGACATTTGTTGGCATTTCCCTGCTGACGAACAGCTTTCAAATGAACAAAATGCAAAGATTTATGCCATTAGTTTGTTCATTGTCTAATGATCGCATGTAATTTCGAAATACAGGAAAATTAGATGTTGAAATAAAAACACGATTGGCTCGTATATAAAACAAGATTGATTTAAACCTGAAAATTCACTCTGTATATCTCTCACACTCACACACAGCTGCACTGCGGCAGTTGGGTGTATCATGCCCTTGGGCTCCTCTATAGCGGATGGTGACGGAGGGAAAAAGTAATATTCCTCATACTGGCTCGTCTTGGAATTTGAGTCTTGTCTCTCTAACAAATTCTGCTCCAAGCATATTGTCTCAGGTTCTGATTCATGGACTGGCATCATCAATCCACAATACATATACAACATACAAATACTCTATGTTAAAAAAAATATTGTTTTAGTCAATTAAATCAAATTTTGTTATAGTAAAAGTCATTATTTTGACATGTAAAACATGACAAATGCAAACAACACTAACTTTTAAGGACAGTAGTTTTCACATTTTTAACAGCTCATGCAACTAAAACAGCTCTCAGTGCAAAAAATACAAACAGCAAACAGTACGTTACCAGGGGCAGGTTGGCTGTTGCAGAGCTCGGTGGTGCAACACTTGCTGTTAACGATGGTCTTGGAGATTCCAAAGTTGACTGTGCCTTCACCACACTCTTGGGTCGAAGCACAACCTTTCCCGTTGAAATCAGTAGGTTTTGGACCAACTGCAAGAAAAGAGGAACCTTTTGTAAACTATGCCGTTAGCCTACAAAGCGGTTTTACCGTAAAAAATGATGCACCACAAATTACCAAACCTGTATATAGAGTGATTCTTATTGCACTACATTGTTGACCCCCAGGGCATTCTTTTTCCACGTTTGTGCAGGTTCCGGAGATTCCCGGTACACACTCGTAGCATTTCAGGGTGTATGCTGAGAAAACACAAAACTCAGATAAGTTTATTAAGTAAAAAAAAATATTTTCTACAAGGGGTGGACAAAATCCTTTTAACACTTTAAAAGTACATTAATCAAAATTATGAGCACAGCTAAAAAAAAAAATGGGTTATGAAGGTGGATGTCAAGTGCAGATCTGACTTCTGTTTTTTCAACAACAGAATAGAAAAGAGGCAAAATGATCTGTGCACAAACAGGTGAGGACAACAGGAAAATAACATGTAGGATGTGGACACAGTACTGTTATTTGGCATGCAACCTTAAATTACTCATGTCACATGTACCATGTGTATTAATAATAAATGATGTAATTAAAAATGACAACCCTTCTTTTCTTACAGATGAAACAGTTAAAAAAAACAGGTAAGAGAATTAAAACTTGCCTTTAGGGAGAAGCACGATCCCAAAGATCAGCGTAAGGAGATGCATTTTGTGATGGTGGGACACGACTGAGTTTCAGCCTCATCTGTTATCACTATAAGTAGTCCTCCTGAGAAGGAGTGGTCTTCATCATAAAACCACTCCTTCATTCCTGGTTTGATGGTGACAAAAAGTGAAACTTTAAAAAAAGCCCTGTAAATTCATCTGAAATGAAACTGGCAACTTTATATCAGTTCTGAACACTAGTGCATTACCTCCTGTGAGGTTACTGATAGCTATCCCTTACGAAAAAAATAGTATTCAAGTTTATTTTATGAAGTAAACTTAAGCAAAGTTCAAGTATATTTCCCAAATATGTAGGAAGTATACTATTTTCAATGTACTAGTAGCATACTTATAAGTGTACTACTTCAATACATCTTGGGACTAAATTGGCCTTTTTTTTGTTTATAAAAGTATACTTCTAAGTGTACTTTAAGTGTAAAAATAGTAAACTTTGAGTACACAACTAGTTTACATCTAAGTCGTATTTTGTACTGCAACTATATTATGAGGTGAACTACAAGTGAATTTTTAGGTATACTGTTAGTTTACTGGTTATATACCTCTAGCCCATTTTTTAATTTATGAAAGTACAATTTAAAATATACTTTCTGTAAACTACTAGTTTAATGCATAAAGTTTTTACTACACGTTTACATTTAGGTTTTCTTTAACCTATAGTACTTAGCCAATGATTTATGCATTACATAAATAGACTTGCTCCTTTTGCTAATTTTGTGATGAGATAAAAAAAAAAAGAAAATTATAAAAACATTTTTTCTTACATGCCTCCACAGTCAATGGAGAATGCAAAACTGTAGATTAAAGTAAATTCATATCAAATAACATGTTTTCCATCTCTCACACACTTAAACAGGTTACTCTATCAAAAAGTAAACAAAACAGTAAGCGTAATATACTTAGACTTTTCTGTATACTTGTCAGTATGAGCCAAGTACACTTAGACTTTTTTAGACTAAAATGAATGTGTTATGTTAGTGCAGCAGAAAAAGAGCCAGTCAGATTTACTTTTATTGCCACCATTTGATTGACCTTTAAACATCAAGATGTTCCTGAATGATGATAGAATAAATATCTCTGAGCATTGTCTCTCTCTCTCTGCAGTAGAAATACAGAGACGTTTTGTCCAATATTACTTCCTGCATTAATGAAACACTGAAGCCACACTTCCGTTTGGCCTAAAAGAACACCACAAACTCCAACAGCTTTAAACCTGTTTGATCTGGTTTTTCTTTGTAACAGCACAGAAGAGGAAATTAAACTTAAGTGTGACCGTTGTTGAGCAACACCTGCCAAATGAATAACTAATTTAGTTGCAGTAGAGAGGTTGCATTAGGATTCCATCATAAACCTTTCTACAAAGTTTTGTGCAAATTCATAATAACCTGTAAAAGCCCAACAGACAGATAGAGGTCTTATCCAGCTACCCATAAGGTGCCCATGGAGTGATTGCCATGTTGACCTACCTCAAATGAACATATATTTTACATCTTTAAGGTAGAATTGAAGACCACTGTATGTAGGCGCATCTTAACATCTGAATAATGCACCCTTTAAATAGCATAGATAACTGCGCCGCACTCTAGACCAGCTTTTTGTTTGTTAATGATGCAATTGCTTTCTGCTGCCTCAAGATAGCACAGGCAAACAACACACCCCACCACACCTCATTAAGTTGCACAACGTGGGCGGTGGGCGTGAAAATAACAACTGCGTCGGTCTGAAACCAGCAATGCCAGTTGCGCTGCTTTGCGTTTGCGCCGGGAGTAAAATAGGACCCTCTGTCCTGTGAAAGGTTTAAGAGAAGAGTGCAATAAAAAAGAAACACACATTAAATATTTCTCAATAGTCTCCTTTTATTTCTGAGTAATTGACAATTCCTCTTTTGACTGAGGTTTGAAAGAAAATTAAAAAAAAACAGATACCTGAACTATATTCATGTGTGCACCATCAGAACACAGATTGCAACATCACAAAGACAATAATGGCTTGCAAATAAAACATGTTCACATTTTGCTTAAACATGTGCAGACAACTGGCTTTGTCTCTCTTTCTTGCCACAACTGTGCCGGCTGCAGCTGTGCCTGTTCAACACGGCAGGGACACACAACGATGCCAAGAGTCCGCAGGTTTTCACTCCCACCAAAGTCTACAGAAGGTGTCCTGCTTTATATCGGACTCTTCACCACTGACCGGACTTCCGGTTTCACTTGTCCCTCCTGTAGGGTGCAAACGACGGCCTCCACTTTCAGAGCCACATTTTTCTTTATGTGGCCTGAATGTCGGACATAACAGCTTGCAACTGCTATTGTGTATGATAGCAGTTCAACCGAGGCGTTAGCAGAGCAGGCGGCTGTACTCGGAGAGGGCCGAGGACTTTTTCACCCCATCCCAGATACGAGCTGCGTAGTGGAACCTGTAAAAACACAACACATTTACACAGACCAGAAATTGTATCCACCTTGATACAACCAATGTGGTTTGTTGTTGTTGTTTTTTTGTGAGATTATATATTTTGCTTTTGACTTGTGTGTAGACTAGCAGACAGGAAATGTGCGGTGGGGCGACATGCTGAGGTTTATGCACTACGCGTCTTTCCCACCAGCCCACACATCGACATTGAAAACTCCCTCAATACCGAGTTTAAATTCAAACTTATTTCTTTCGACATGTTTGTACTTCAATTTGTGACCAGCTTCTTGCTTGAAATGCATTTTTAATATTTCTCCACAATGAAGGCTACAACTATAAATAAAACAAAACTGAATGCTATTTTCTTGCATGTACAGTATATACATTTATATTAACAAATACAAAAAAATACAATTAAATTGGTTGTATTGCTTTATAAAGAATGGTAGTAACAGTAAAACAGAAATACTGTAAATCTCTGCATTGTTACTGCACAAACCCTATACAAATTCATGGTTCGTCTCACTGGCAGAAACAAGAAACCTACTTTACAATAAACAATGTTATATTTACAACTAAAAAGAGCATTGTCCTTTACTGCCTTAACTTTGATGTTCAATTTGAGCATCTCAATTTAATTTAAAGTTAATCTCATTGCATCTTTATAAACTCAGACGACCTTAATCGTATGTCACACCTCTATCACCCTCCCCCCATGTTTCCCGTCTCTCTATATGCTGTAAAGGGTCAAATAAAGGTGCCAAAAAATATAAACCTTAATTGTCCCCCCAGTACAAATGACGCCCTTGCTGTTATAACATTTCTATTGTTGTGTTTGGTTGCTTTATGTTGTTTTTGTCCTTTAAAGTGCTCTGGTTTCGATTAGTGGTATACCAATGAAGTTAATGTTATTATAAATGCAAAGTGAGCAAAGAAGAATGTGATGTTTACCAGTTCTTCTCAGTGAGGATGGTGTGTGACAGCTGACAGCGGGGCATGGCCAGTATTTGGCTGCGGAGCTTTGAAACCATGGTGGAGAAGGCAGGGTGTCCTCTGTACCCGGGCAGCAGAGAGAAGAGCGGGTACGTTCCCGACCCTAAACACCGTGCAAAGAGGAATTCACATTTTACACGATATACAGGAGGGCAGTTGAGTTTTGCCTAATGTGACGATAAATTCTCTTTGACCTGCTTTAGTCAGATTATCCTCCCCATCATTCTCCTGCATAGGAAGGAGGAACATGTTGACTTCAGCTGCCAGATAGTCCTGCCCCAAGCCAGGGAAGATATTGCAGTCTAGCATGGACAATGTACCTAAAAACAAACCATTTATTATGGGATGAGTGCAGGTGTGGCATCATGAATCAACTATGTTATTAATCAAATCTCTAAACCAAATACTAATCATAACCATGGGATTATCCCAACCCCCTGTGTTTTAGACATTAATTAAAAACAAGCACAGTGTGAGCAGAATGTATTTACGTATGAATGAGAATATTCTTGTAGTTTTGAACCTTTGTATTTGAGATGAGAGTGGGCCATTAATTTGTCCACCACCATGTGCATGTTCTTCAGATTCGTTGGGCAGAAATCATCCTGTCTCGCCTTATTCTGGAGGAACACTGGAGGAGATAGGGATTTAAAGAAGCTGATTTTGATAGCATTGAACCTGGTTGCCGTGTGCGATTGTGTGTTTCTGCATTAAAAGAGTCACCTATATGAGGATAGTACTCTGCTCCGTCGTCATTGCCTGAAGAGCCGGTGCTGTCGTGGCTTGCAGACGGAGTGGAAGGTTTCAGCATCTCAGCGGTCTGAAGAAACCTATCCACAAATATATCATTCAACTTCCTGTGTGGTGCCAACATCTGCTTCCATGAGGCAGTAGCTGCAAAATGCTGGGTAATTAACCAGATTTCAATATATATTTATATCGGCATGTGAATATTGTTTAAGACATACTTAACTCATTGAATTCATTTCTATACCTTCTACCATCATCTACCACCGAGCTGATTACAGCTTTGCTTTCGACTACAGAGTCACAATTTTGAGTTGTGTGAAAGTCATATCAGGAAAAAGTACAAAGAGGGGAAATTGTCTTACTATGAGGCTAGAGTTCATTCTGTACTGGACAAGATGAATAAGCCTCAGCACAAGTTAGACAGGTACATAGCCAGTCATTCTCAACGGGTCTGGCTTTTCCCGCATTTGTTGTCTACAACACCAACTGAAAGATAAACATTATTGAGCTTATGAAAAAGCAGAGGACGAATATCCTCTCAAGATACGAGATGAAATGCTCGACATTCCTGCAGGAGGAGTGGCGGGGAGGGCTTTGACCTGTGAACAGTAACACATACAGACCCACCGTAGGTAAACAAGTAATTACCTGTAGAGGTTTAAGTCAGTGAACCAGTCTTGAACCACAATGACAACATGGCACACTGTAAACAGGAAGGCGGCGATCTGAAGAGACTGTTGACAGATTACACGGAGAGTGCTAATGGGCATGTGTGAATTAAAACGGACACTAAACAATGAATCACAGGACTAAAAAGGTACATTTTGGTCCCCAGAGGTTATATTAACAAATCGTGTTTTCACCCGCTGCCAGCCACTGACCTGCATCTCAACATATGTGTGAGGGAGGTTGTACTCTGGAGGCAACTTCCGATCGTTGTTGATGAGGTGGTCGAGAATAGACGGGCTGAGCATTGGCTGAAGAAACAAACGAGGCATTCACACGCAACTCGTCAATCCTCGGCCAAATGCGGTGTTTCCATAGTTTAACTGTAACTACTGTCTATTCCAAGGTGACGTTTAAATTTACACAGTTCATGACTTGCTTACACTCTGACAGCAAATTGAAAATACTACAGAAACAGAAAGAGAAACTGTCACCGTATCCACAAATACTTCGTTCGTACCTGCGTATCCAAGAAGATGACTCTCTCCTGTGTGATGAAGAAATCAATGCCTGTGCTCTGGTTTCCTCCTCTTTCCTTGATTTCTTGAGTTTGGGCTCTGAATACATAACCCCTGCACAAACAAACATGCACTACATCAATTTAAATCACTGCACTGGTTAAGCTAAAAAAAAAAAAAATGACTGCAATTAACAAATGCATAGATAGGGTGTAAAGGTCTGAATAAGCATTTTAGCTGGTATTAATTTTCTCTAAACAAACAGTATATTATTAAATGGTTATCTGGTGTGTGGACATTGTACAGTGTCACAAACTGAGTTGATTTTAAACTAAATAACATGATTAGCTGAAACACTTCACTGGACTCTGCAGAAGCAGATTTGTTTACTATATCGCCCCTGTGTGTTCAGAAAGAGTACCACTATTTAAGAGTAGATTTGAAATACAATATTGTGAAGGGGAAAATAAACGTATAGAGATATTTACTATTTATTTGTGTTATCTGTTTGTGTTATTCTAGTTTCGGGTGAGCATGTGCTGCTTTTGCAACACTGACCTCCTCAAACACTAAACTTCACCAGGAACACATTGATTTATTATTTCAAATTCCTCTTACATATTAGATGACATTTTTTGTCATTATGGGAAAGCCTTGTCAGCATCTTTTTTAACTGTGGACTTTCTTCATGGTTTCTACGCGCATAACCGAGCAGTGTACAAGCTCGAGCTCATCGTTGGTGTTAAGTCCAACCTTACCTTTGATCTTCTTCAGGAGTGTTGGCAGATAACAGTGACATGATCGTAGATTTCCCACTTCCCTGCAGGCCGAGGACTCCCACCACCAGCATATCTGTCTGGTCCCTCAGATACTGCAACACAACACAACTTCCGTCAAGTACGTACAGTGCAGTATATTGAAAACACGATCGATTAAATTCATGAAACATGAACTCACCTCCATGGCACTGTCACACCAATTCATCTGATCATCCACAAGCTTAATGCTGTGCTTCATCTTCTCCGGAGGGAGGAGTTTAGACTGGCCGACCATGGCTGGAAGGAACATGAAAAGATTCAAGATTTACTTTTTCTTGTCTCTGCACACATAATTCAATTCAATTTATTTTTATATAGCGTCAAATCATAACAGAAGTTATCTCAAGACGCTTTTCATATAGAGCAGGTCTAGACCCAACAAGAGTTACCCCATGAGCATGCATTCTTATGCGACAGTGGCAAGAAAAAACTCCCCTTTAACGGTACAAACCTTGGGCAGAACCCAGCTCTGGGTGGGTGGCTATCTGCCTCGACCGACACATAATGTGGCCTTGATGAGTGCATCCAACTAGAGTATTTATAAACATCACAATAACTGACATTTACTATTACTTATATTAGTGAAATCTAGAATAACTCACGGTCCACAGCGCTGCTCGATGCAGAAGCACCCATCCCTCTGTTTTGGATCTGGTAAACAGGCTGGGTGGGTCGCTGACCCTCCCTCTCCATCTTGGAG
>CAKALG010016637.1:0-14334 GCA_916700815.1 Helicolenus hilgendorfi
CATATATAATCTTCTTTTAAAATATGTTTGAACTCGTCCGTTGATCTCAATTAATCCTCATTCCATTTCATTTTATCTGTATGTATTTATCGCGTATCATTTTTTAATATGTGTTTTCATTACATATTTATTCCTGGCCAACGCCAATAACAAAGGATTAATAAATATAAATAATGCAGCCGTACTATGTAGGGACTACAGCACTGGGTTATGTTGTATTTTATCACTGTTCATGGATTTTACAGAATATTCAAACCCTGTAAACTCGTTAAAAAAAGTCTGGATAATATGTGTGAATAATTTAACGTAGAGTATTGTCACATTCCTCCTGTACACCGACAGAAGCTATGAATGTAACAGCACACTGGCTGTACTGGACAGTCTGTTCTCCGTCTCTGTTTTGAGATATCCATTCCTTTCATCCGTCATTACCGGAGGGGGAAAAAAAAACACCTACTTGGGGTTAAAATTAACTCTTTGAAAAATCCAGTATCATCTCTCGTGTCTTGATCTAAATCACAAATTGGCCCTCTTATGATCTGCATGAGAAAAGCAGGCCTGGGATGATGTGGAGATGGCCTGCTTCAGCCAGGCCTGTGGGCCTGATGAAAGCACCGCCACCTTTGATGTTATGACAAGGACTGATGAGTACTTCACACCGTGTCTTCTCTTGATCTCATGCATTTGCTGCGTGGGTGTATGTGGCCGTGTATTTTTAGAAAGTAATCATAACCTCATGCATAAAGTATAAACTCACACAAACATAAACAATGAACCGAGTCGCCCTACACCCTATTTGTGTATAATGTATAAATAAATCTTTGTCAGGGCCGTGCATCAGTACGAGCCGGCGCAAACAGATGCTTTTATACTTTAGTTTTTGAGTAAAACAGAGAGGCTTTGGTTCAAACCTCAGTTCTTGTGTCTGTTCACAGCACCCGCCAGTGTCACCTACTGCTGGACATCTTCAACCCCACAGAGCATGAGCTCACTGTCAGTGCCAAGAACAACCAGGACCTGGTTCTCCATGCCAGCGAGTGCCAGAGGTGAGTGGAAGGTTTCTCTTTCTACATACAGGTAGAATAATCTTCCCATATGGTGATGACTCAAAGCAAAATGTATTCCAGGTCTCCAATTTGTATATAAATATATGTGTATATGTACAGTATTTATTTGATACGATCTTAATGCGATTTTAAACATTTTGCGATATGCTGACTATTGCGATAAGATATATTGCGATATATTGTGATTTATTACCTTTTTCAACCGCAAATTATGCAGCAATATCTGTTTTATCTCATAAGATACAGTTTTCACTCTGTTCATCTCAGAGTTTTCATCCACATATCTTAAGGTCAGAGGTCAATGGACCCCTTTTGAAAATGGTAATGCCAGTTTTTGGCATTTTATTTAGCATTATTCGGCATTATAAATCTGAAATATTGCCAAATCTGCGCTTTTGCTTTTCACTTTGACACCAAATCCTCCTCCATCGTCTTGTCTGTCAACTCTCTCTCGTCCCGTGTGTTTGAAATATGATACCTGCTACTCTGTGCTGACATTTTGTACAGAGCAGACACTTTCACTTTCAGTTTGCAGCGTCTGTCGTCCAACGCTTTATTGACAACACGGTGCTGATGTGCAAAAATGAACTAAATGGGTATTATTGGTAGGGGCGGTGGGCAAGGAATGTAATCGTTGTATGCCCAAACACCATGTAACACCAGTAACACCGTCTACCGCGGCGAGCCTACACAACAGCTGTAAACTGCTTCTGTTGATTAAAACTGCATTATAAGGTTCTCTATAAGGAGATGTAGGCAGGCAGTCCAGACCATACTACCACAACATATCCACTGTAAGACAAATCTCTCCACAGATATTATACAAACAATACCAATGGACGAAATATTATAGGAAACCATTAAAGCAAAGCTATGATTCTTGTGTATTTACAGCATATCTAAATGTCTTTTTGCATTTTAAATGTGGCCTTCTTTTGGCCAAGCAAGCAATAAGCAGCTCTATCATATATGGAAATCTAAATATCACATTGGACTGGGTATCATTAAATATTGAATTACTCAGATCAGTTACATCTCTCGAGTTTAAGCCTCTCTAGTAATACTCATTGCTAGAATAAAATTCATCCCGGCTTTGAAATAGCAGACTTATTAGCATCATATTCATTATATATTTATATGTCGTGAAAGTGTGACAGAACACACGCTGTGAAAGAGACTGACATTTTGGTGTTGCTATATCTGGCGAGTTGCAGATTGGACAGTTATTTTTTTTCTCCAACATTTTTCACGGTGCAGTTTTCTACTTCTATTTCAGCCTCAGGCGTTGCTCACTATTCCGTAAGGAGCTGCTAATTCACCTGAAACAATGTTTCTTAGTGTGGGTTTCAGTAAGAGTGTCTCTGTGCCAGGAATACAAAATCTGGGGGGCAATCCTAAATTGATGTAGGACAATTCAAGATCTGTTTATGTTCTTAGTCTCTAATGCGTCTCCCCTGTTTTTCACATTCCCACGTTGACACACGTGCACATACATCATCACACTTGTGGTTTCACTGGGAAGCGGCAAATTATGATTCCTGTCAGCACCGTCTCTCCAGTGCATCCTTGGCCACGAGCGGAGGTACACCGTTGGTGACTCATAGCTCTTTACCCACCGGGGTGGCGTGTTATTATTTGAGGGGAATTAGGGGGTGGAAAGGGATCTTTTCAGACCGAGCCAAAACAGCTCATCACTCAGCTTGCTCCAAATAATCTTTTCTGTGCAGAAGTGAGCTGTTAAGATAAGCTTTTTTTGTAACCACAATAAAGATCACTTCAGAACTCCTAAAAAAAAGTTGCATTTAGAGACACTGTTTTATTCTGCCTCTGTGTTGGAGATAGCCATCGCCCGAGGCATTATGTTGTTCAGTTGTCCGTCCGTCCATCTCAGGAACACCTTGAGGGAATTTCTTCAAATATGGAACAAACATCCGCTTGGACTCGAGGATGAACTGATTAGAATTTGATGGTCAAGGTTCAAGGTTCAAGGTCAAGTGTCAAGAATTCATATGCTAATTATTAGGGCTGTGTATTGCCATCAATCTGGTGATATGATATCTATCATGATACAGAGGTAACGATTCAATATATTGTGATACTGTAATTTTTAATTTAAGGAAAACTGTCATATAAAGAAAACACCAGAAATACACCATTTTAGTTTAGGCAAAAATAACACATTTGAAAATCACCATGGCACTTTTTCCTCGCCAAAATTTAGTGTAACTTTGGAGTGTTTTTTTTAATCCTCCTTCTCTTCTCTACAAGCTAGTATGACCTGTTTGGTACCAACGGATTCTTTAGTTTTTTTTTTGTTTCAAATGATGCCAGTAATTTCACTCTAGCTTTAAAACAGAGCCTGCAACAACCTTCGAAAGGACCAATAGCGGTCGGGCCCGACAAAATGCCCCAAAACGCTGGATAAATTGATGAAGTTATGACATTTTGGACAGACATGGATGTAAACTGCAACTTGACGGGTTGGCGGAGGCAAACAACCACAAGGTTGTAATTCTAATTTACCCCTATATGTTAAAGGATCAGCTTTAAAACACACTTTATAACATCACGTAGGAATTTAGTGGAACCAACTAATATTTTCTCATTAACTTAAAGGTGCAGTGTGTAGGATTCACTGGCATCTAGCGGTGAGGTTGCAGATTGCAGCCAACTGAGTACCCCTCCGCTAACTCCTCCCTTTGCAAGACTGTGGTAACGTGAGCCTCACAGTGCAAACCCGTGGTAACATTGTTTTGTTCAGGAGCTTCTAGTCGCTCAGAAGCCGTCCTTACCATAATTACACTACTTTAGGAGCACCAGAAGTCAGACGGCGGCTGGCGGTACCACGGTTTTACACTCTGCGGCTCACGTTACCACAGTTTCACAAGCTACGGTGGCCTTCAGGTAATGTAAAAACATGAAAGGCTCCCTATAGAACCAGTGTTTAGTTTGTCCGTTCTGGGCTACTGTAGAAACATGGCGGACTACGTGAAGAGGACCCGCTCCCTTTGTAGATATGAAGGGCTCATTCTATGATAACAAAAACACAACGACTCTTAGTTTCAGGAGATTATACACTAATGAAAACATAGTTATGAACAGTATATTCCATTTCTGTTAATAGGTCCTCCTAAATCCTACACACTGGACCTTTAATGTAAATATATATATTTTATTAATGTCAAGTTTATTCAACTTAAACATTTCTAGTTTTTTTTTTTTTCAGACCACTTCAGAACTTATGAGTTCAAATGATGAGTTGAATGAATCTTTCACCGTTTCAAAGTAGCTTGCACACAACAGTACCTGTGTTGCTGTAAGATCATGTGTTGTGGTCTTTTAAATTGCTGTACACAGTGTCCAGGTCAGGCGTTCATTTAGTATAAGTGGTGCCATACCCACAGTGGAATCACCGCTTAATGATTGCTGGTTAGTTGTTTCACACTCTTTTCTCTTCGCTCTGCTCTTTTGTGACTCTGCTGCTGTTTCAATACATCAGTGTGAAGGCTGTGGGTTTTTCTGTTTGTTTCTTTGTTAGTTTTTCTTTTTCCCGCAAGTCTTTCATTCAATAAACAAATCACACCAGAGAATAAATGAGTGTCTGCCAAAGAAAAGCACATTTGTGCTGCCATTAAAACATTTCCAGGAGTCTCTTGAAAGCGATTTTGATCTCAGGGTCCCATGCTGGTTATCCATTTACCACCCACTGCTCTGCCCGTGGAACACTAGACTGTAAGTACTACCATCAAAAGTTACATGAATATGAACTGTAATATATGAAGTGATAGAGTACACTCTGGTCCTCTCGGTCTCTGTGGTTATCTTTGAAAATAAACCACCAAGTCGTCTACGATCATCCAGTGACGTTGGCGGAACGTAACTAAGAACATTTACTCAAGGTACTTACTTAAGGTACTTGTTCTTACTTGAATATTTTCATTTTATGCATCTTCATACTTCTACTCAGCTCCGACATATTAAAGTTACTAGATTGTTTTCAGGCTGAAACCTTTCATAAAAATCATATGATAAGCTTATGAAATGCAATAAATTCTTCAGGATTAAATCAGTGGTTTCCAGCCTTTTTTGGCTTGTACCTCTTATAAGAAAGCAGGGTTTAGTTGAGGCTCCTTGTCACATTTCCAATGTCTTTGAGTTGTTTGCAGTTCCATTAACGAGACAAATCCTCTCTAGATGGGATCATTCCAATAAGTGTTTGAGGCCCAAAGAGATAACGTTATCCATTATTTCCCTTTAAAGCAAAGATGAGGGAAAAGTCTGAAAAAGGACTACAGATGTGTGTCGCACAGCTTTCCCCTCTCACTAATCACCTCACGACCCCTCAGGTTTATCTTGTGTCCATTCAGAGCCGGTACTGGAAACCACTGGACTAAACTAGCTAACTGTATATAAAATAGTTAAAACTAGCTCCACCAGTAAAATGCTGCTCATGAATGTATCGGTATTAATCTAACAATGCCGTATACAGTATATTAGCTACTGCTAACTGAAGGTCTCTCTCCTGGAGCCACCGCCCACCCTCGTCCTGGTGAAGGAGTCTCCCGGTGGCGGGGATGCCGAAACGAAAAAATTAGTTGTTTTCTCCTTGTTCCTCACACAATACATCGACGTCTTTGACAGAAAGTCAACACTGTAACCTCTTCACATTCTGTTGATAATGTTACATTAGTTCATTTCCTTATGTTTTGCCTGTGTGAGCGGCACGTGACGGTTACTTCGCTCAACCGATGCTGCACTGCTACTGCCAGCCCTTTCTTTCTACTTTGAGTTTTCCTTTCATAATGGCCATCAATAATAGAATGTTTTATTTTATTTTTAATATCATTACCTCCACCAAGGCCGAAAGCCTAGGAAGGAAGTTATATTTTCACTGGGGTTGGTTTGTTTGTTTGTTTGTCTGTTAGTCTGTTAGCAGGATTACTCCAAAAGTTTGCGATGGATTTGAATGAAATTTAACAATCCATTACATTTTGGTGGCGATCCGGACCCTAATCCGGATTCAGGAATTTTTTGAAGGATTCCGATCAGCCTGAGCATTAAGACCACACGGTATAACACATGCACAGTGTAACTGATGACCTGTTGATGACGCGTTACGAAAGAACAAAGCGGTAGATGACGGGATGAGAGACGACGTAGTGTAGCGTTATAAAGACATAACAGGGCTGCTGAAGGAGAGAGGCATCTGCCGATACGTTACACGGAAACACACCGTGTTAATAATAAGCCGACCACCTCACGGTACCGCCAGCTGTGAGCTGTGATCTGTTTTCAAAGTCAGGCAGCTTGGCGGAGGTACAGTATCTGCTCTCCAAGTGCCATTCTAGTTTATTTTAGACAGAAAAAGGTTAAGAAACGTATGCTCATTTGTAAATAATAATAATAACCCACTATTAAAAGCCAGTACTCTGTTCATTTATGGAGCGTGAAAAATAGGCGACACCTCGAATCTCTAGATTCGCAGCAGCTGAGCCGCACTGCTCACGCTGACAGCGTGGCCCGGACTTTACACATTGCACCTTTTTAAAGGTTGTATTTACTGTTTTCTATTAGTCCGTTCTGTCATTATGTACTTTCTGCTGCTGATGTCTTTTAAGTCTGTCTATCTGTTATTGTAATATCATTCCCCAAATTGCAGAGCTTCACTTTACCCGTCTCTCACTGATATCACCATTAAAGTCAATGTTATACATAAGGACTTAAGTAAAGGTCAGAATGCATTATGCACCAGTTGTATAATTGATTAAAAAAAAAAAAACCTGCTTGTCTAGAAACTGATACAATATGACACAATGTGCCTTTGAGGCAAAAAATGTCAAGTCTCGTATCAACTGCAGATGTATATATAGACTTACATGTCTTTTTCCCCTTTGACTGACATTCCCCGTAGACACAGCCGTCGGCTTTGACTCCACCAATCAGCGCTTTCCACCCTGTAGAGATTTTTTCTTGAGGCCTGACAGACATATAGATTAATTATCCGAAGATTAGCATCATTTCACAGCATACAGTATTTCTGTAGATACCCCTACGAGGCAGACTAGTGGATGCAGCCTCACTCATCCCCGGCTCAGTTTTGGCGACATGCTGATCATTTCCTTTGACAAACAGCGCACGCACAGATTATTCATAGTGGTGTAGGATTTTGCATACAGAGAGAATCAGGGCCACGGACTCGGAGATCTCCGTCTGCTGAACCATATTGTGCTTGTCTCTTCAACTCATCCCCTCTCGACATCAGATGGCCCTGTCATTTCATATTTCTTTCCTGTTCTATGATGAATGAGGTGTCAGGCGCAAGATGTTTTCTGGATTCTCCATCCAGCGCTGGTGAAGCTACCGCAGTCGCAGAAATGACACTGTCAATCATCTACACTTTTCCTCCTACAACAAATGGTTTTTAATTGTTTCCATTGAGCGTTTTTCATGGTTACAGAAATAGAAAAGCCTTCATGCATGGCGAGGCATACAGCAGTTTGAACAGTAGATTTAATAGTTTATAGACTAGTGTCCATATGAGTGGAGCATGAGAGCAGCAACAGGAACCTGTTTCCATCATCTAACAGCTCCTGCATTAAAGGGTTTAGTCTGTATTTTTCAACCTGGAATGTATTTCCTCATGTTTTTGTGTCCGAGTGACTAATGGGGACAACAATTTCTGAAATTGGTCCAGTATTGAGGGAGAGCGCTGCAACGAGTTGTCATTCTAGCTTGTCGAGAAGGAGGCTAAATAACACACAATAACTTCCGAGATTCCAGAACGAGGCTTCTCCTTGAGCGAGACTCTTTCCATAATATTATCAGACACTTACAATGACAATCGGAGCCTGTCACGGCAAAAATAAGCACTTTTAGTGGACATAAATGATGGTGCCAGCTTGCCCCAATAGCACCATATTATAGCCTGTGAGCAGCTGCTGTCTACAGCGCTCTCCCTCAGTAGTCTACTCAGTTAGACACAAAAACATGGGAGTTTGAAAAATACCAAAGTTACCCTTTAAGTAGTTTTAGATAGTGATAGGTGGTAACTTCCATTTATTGAATGCTGCTTCTGAAAAACTTCAGATCTTATAGTGTGGTGCAGAATTGAGTCCTAAAACCAGGACATGACTTTGCATTTGAGCACTTCCGGTTCCCTTGTCTCAGTGTCAATGGGTTTTTTGAATGGGTTTTTGGTTAGATGCTTGAAAAAAGGTCTACGGTTAACACAAGCTTCAGAGATTTTTTTTAACGTTTTACGCTACGATATAAAATACGTCAGTAAATATCGCACTCGTGAATTTTGAAGCTTCTACGTGTCTTAAAAAAGGCGGTAATGAGGGAGGCTAAAGGAGACTACTAAATGTCATCACGCCGACTCGCCTCGTTGCGGATACTTGTGTTCATGCGACTGTGGTGTCATTTGTTTATAGTCTAACGTTAGCTTTTTAAAAATAATAAAAGTGTCGTTCATTTGTGAAGATTATCTTACGGAACAAAACGTGTAAGTATCATGAACGTTTGTTTGTTGCAGAGCTTATTTTTTTTTCAATAATCCAAAATCCCATTGGCTTTTTGAACCCAGGGCGATGCTAACTTCCCGGTTGGTCTTCAAAAATACGTCATCCCTGCATCACTCTATTGGTTGTGTTTGAGCAGTAAGTTTCGTGTGAGGAGTGTGTATTCTCTCCATGTGAAGGCAACACATGGAGAGGGGTGAACGGGTTGAGTGACAGAGTGCTGCTTTCATCTTCCCTCATCATTCACAGACTTGTCTTTTACAAGGTCTTTATCCCCTCGATGGTGTTCTCTAATGGCAGATGAAAAAAGTGAAGCACCTCAGTATGTGAATGGTCACTTTGATGTTTGGAAGCTCAACAAGGTTCCCAAACAGCGGCCTTGACACCCCGCAGTGATGCCCAAACTGGAATTCTTTTTTCTTTTCTATATTTGCTTTGAACAGAGCAGAACAGAGAGAAGAGGACACGCCGAGAACGTGTACCTGTCTGTTCTTTTGTGCTCAGGTCTTTGAATTTCCTGGCACAGCGTTATTCTTGGTTAAACAATATTCACAGTGGGGGGGTTTTACAGGCGCACATTAACAGAGGTCTGCTTTTTTGAAAGGTAATGATGCCAATTTGGAGCAATGTTAACAATCAATGTTAAGCTAATCATTAAAAAAATGACAACACAAAGAGCACATTTTCCATGACAACAGCGTTTTTACAATACTGTCATGGCCCACAATTGCTACAAAATCAAAGTATTTGAGCAAGACATGAAACAGACATTGATAATAATAGCACAGTAATACTAAACTCTTCCTGTGTTCTCTAAAAGGGAGACATTTCTATTTTGATGGAGCCCCTTATTTTTGCATTTGTCTATGTAGATGGAGAACTTGTTTCCATAAAGCCAATCAAATCTTTGCATAAAGCAGTGATGATGGTAGATAGATAGTGAATTAGCTGCTCAGCTGCAGCACATTGAACAGCATTTAAACGTACCTGCAAATGCCACTTATGTCCGGTTACCACAGAGGCGATTTTGAGTGCTGTGCCAGGTGTTTAAACGTCTGTTTGTCTGTCTGTGGACATATGTTGTCACCGAGATAGCGCCGCAGCCGTTTTGCAGGTCGGTAGTTCTGTGTGGACTTTGCATGTTCTCCCCGTGTCAGCGTGGGTTTTCTCCAGGTTCTCCGGTTTCCTCCCACAGTCTAAAGACATGCAGGTTAGGTTCATTGTTGACTCTCAGGTAGGTGTGAATGTGAGCATGAATGGTTGTCTGTCTCTATGTGTCAGACTGGTGATAGTCTGACGAACTGTCCAGGGTGTACCCCGCCTTCACCCAATGTCCGCTGGGATCGGCTCCAACACCCCCGCGTCCCTGAATAGGATAAACGGTTACAGATAATGGATGGATTTAGTTGAGATGAAGATGAAGGCTGAGGTCAAAGATGGGTGAGATCCAAGCAAGGGTCGCGTCTAGAAGGGAATACGGAAATTGCGAAAACTTCCTCTTCTCTTGGGAGACTCGCTGCCCGATGACCTATTCTAACCTCAACCATTCAAGGTCAATGCCTAACCTTAACCATTTGAGGTCATTGCCTAACCTCAACCATTCAAGGTCAATGCCTCACCTTAACCATTCAAGGTCAATGCCTAACCTTAACCATTTGAGGTCATTGCCTAACCTTAACCATTAAAGGTCAATGCCTCACCTTAACCATTCAAGGTCAATGCCTAACCTTAACCATTTGATGTCATTGCCTAACCTTAATTATTCAAGGTCAATGCCTAATTTTAACCATCTCACAAGAGTTTTGCAATTTGCGTCTTACCTTCTAGCCACGAACTGGAGCAAGTGCACCGAAGTAGGTGGGTAGCAAATGGGGAAGTTGCCCCCAACCTATCGCCATCCCATCGCAAAATGGTCTCTAGTTATATGTCCCTCTGTGTGTTTTTGGACAGATTTTTGTCACCGCAATAGCGTCGCAACTGTGTAAAATGCAATCACGCAACTTTAAAGGTGTGTAGATGAGATCAACAGGATGCTGGAAATATGGGGCTAGGTAGTGGGGAAGGGGCCATTGGTCCCCCCACTTTACGGCCCTAGTCTGATTTGGCTTAGCGGCTGGAGTGATCCCATCGTAAGACGGTCTCTAGCTCTCCTGCCGGTGTTCAATACAGGAGCTCAGCCTGTCAGCTGCTGTCAATCGAACAGACAGCCGAGACAAAAATAGCATTTCTGATATTTCCCTAAAGAACTTTTTTTTCCTTTTAACAATAAAAAATATTAACAATACATTTAAAAAATAACATTTTTTGTTGCTGTTTACGTTGTTTTAAAGAACTGCTTGTCCTAACATTAGCAGGACATTGCTGGTTCTGTTAATCCTGCTAGTTTGGCATTGCCATTAGCCTCTGGACAGCTAGCTAAACCCTGGGATTATCACAGAGGCACCGACTAATGACACAACAAGGTTATACTAATTAACAGTGATTAACGGATCGTTGATTAATCATTATTGTTCCTCCTGAACTACATCACAACGATGTGTGTCAATGCAAAACGAAAATCAAAAGTCCTCTGTTAGATAGCTCTGGTGAAATTATGACCACTATCGTTTTGATAGCGATACTGTAAAAATTGAACATTCATTCATCAGTATGCTTCACCATGCACAGTCAGTCTGCAAGAAATGACTAATTCACTCCACAATTACTCCTCGGTAGCTGTTTTTTTTTTTTTAACCACCTTTAGCTGAGAAAAATGATCAGGCTCTAATGGTCACTGCTCTGCATAAACAGCATGTAAATTAGCACCGCTCTCCTCACTTACTTTCTATCTATCTAGTGATCCTCTGCGCCATCAGACAGCCCCGACCTTTCTGCCTCTGAATCTTTGATCGAATGAGCAAATTATAATGAGACGGAGCAAATTAGTGTCTGTTATTAATATGAATCAAAAATAAGAAATGTTGTCCGAGATGTCAGGCTGGAAAGTCATTTCCATAAAACACGTTCTTAAGCATCGTAATTACGTGGGTTTGACTGCAAGTCCTTTAGCGGGTGATTCTTTTGTATAGAATGGGCTTGATGCAAGTGTTTGAACAGTATCTAATTATCCAAATTGAAGAGCAGAGGCCCTGAGGCACTTGTCTCTAGCTGTCAGCTGTATAAATATAACCAGTGGGAGAACATCCTTGGTCACCTTTTTGTGATATGAGCCCTCTCAGCATCCTCCAGGAGATTTCTCTGCACCATTCATTGCATCTCTTTAATGAGGTTCATGGGGGATGCTCCATTATATTTTGTCCTCTCTAGTTTCAGCTCTTTAACCAAGTTGTTCTGCTTTCTTACTAACATTTTTATTAGGGCTGCCAATCGATTAAAATATTTAATGATGATGCGATTAATCGCAAATTAATCGCACATTTTTATCTGTTCAAAATGAACCTTAAAGGGAGATTTGTCAAGTATTTAATCCTCTTATCAACATGGGAGTGGGCAAATGTGCTGCTTTATGCAAATGTATGTACACATTTATTACTGGAAATCAATTAACAACACAAAACAATGACAGATATTGTCCAGAAACCCTCACAGGTACTGCATTTAGCATAAAAAAATATGCTGAAATCATAACATAAAAAAAAGCAAATTGAAAAAAGACTTTACTCAAGGGACCACTTACAAGCTGTTTTTGTTTTTGGTGTTCTTCAGCAGATTTTTCAGTGAACAATTATTTTCAAGGTCAAGAATGAACTTCTGGCTTGAAATCTGGTGTGTTTTCTGTTTTGTATCACCAGCACTCAAGATAAAGATAAATACTCAATATAATACAAGCCTCGATTATTATAATAATACACTTTAACTATGATGCACATTTCAAAACAAAGTTTAAAAAAATGCTTTACATGGGGGAAAAAAATGAAGATTAAAACATTTCAGTACTACAAGTAAATAAAATCAAGCAAAAAGATAATTTACAGAAAAGGAAATACAATAAAATCTGATTAAAAAAGTGAAATAAACAAATGAAACAGGACTAACAAAAACACATATTTTCTAACTTATCTCTAATGTAATACAGATATTTTCCCCCTCATGTTTAAAGATATCCATCTCCTAGATTTCTGCTTCCAGGTGCTGATAAGAATGAACATTTTCAACAAAACAATAACAACAACAAAAACATCAACTTCAGGCTCTTTTTCCAGGCTGTTCTCATTCCCAGGGTTTCAAATACTGACGCTTTGTCATGGCCATCTGCCTGCGATAGTGCTGCGCAGGTCGCCCAGTATGGTATGAAATGCATCGTTAACTACAATATAAACCCATCCGTGGCAACAGTAAACGCCCAGAGAAATTACACCGGGTGTGTGGTGACGTAGTTTAAAGAGTGAAAAGACACGCTGGGCGGGCGGGAGGGAGGGGAGGTGGATGGGTTCAACATACACAAGGCTTTCATCCAGGAGACCGCTGTTTCCCATGCGTCATGTTACAGTCAGCTGTTCGTTCATGTCCCGTGTTTACAACGTTCAGCGTCATTTTCACTGTACAAACGTGATAGTTTTAAGCCCCAGCCATGTATTTCTTTCCTAAACCTAACTATTTTGATTTTGTTGACTGAATCTAAAGTGACACCAAGGGTTACTATAGTGGTTTTGATGCCAAAAGTAAAATGACGCCAAGGGGCGGTATGTGATGAGTTGGGATGAGAATCTGTTGCTCTCTCCGGAAGCAGTGTTCCTGTTACTTTGCATTAACCACAGAATACAGTGACGATAGTATTTCTTTGGTAGAAAGTACTGCAGTTTCTGTACTGGAGTTCCACCGTAAGGTCCGGATGTTATCCACAGTAACTGGGATATTGCTTCTGAAAAGAGATGTTGCTGTGACCAGCACACATACAATTCCAATTTCCTTATTTTATGTAAAAATCTCTGAGCAGACATCACAAAACATGAGCAAATCTGCATGGCTAGATGGCTTCAATCTGTATATTCTTTTCTTGTAATATGGGTGAACCATCCCTTCTAATCCTAAACTAACACATTATATGTTAAAACAGCTGTTAGCAGATCTGTTAGTTGCAACCCTGTCTCCTACAAAATTACGTTCCCATATAACTAAACTGCATTCTCAATTATGTTTCGAGGGAAACGTATTTATTTTTAAACGGTTTTAAACACGTGGTTAACGTTGTAAATTGAAACAAAACGGAAACTGCCGAGTTAGCTTTAATGACTACGTTTGTTACATTATCTAGCTTAAGACGTAAATTAAAATAAGTCAACCTATTGACTTTTGGTTTCACACGGGACACCAAAAGCGGTCTCCTGGGTGACTTTGTTGGATCCATCCCCCCCACGCCGTCCTCTTCCTTACACAGACTTCCTTAGACATCCGCTGACTATCATCACAAACGTTTTAGTGATACGTCAGAAGCAAACGTAATCTGTGACAAAATACGTTTCCAGGAGGTTTGCCGTTTTGTTGAATGGTAACTTCATTGTTAGGAGACAGGGCTGGTTAGTTGTTGAAGCAGTAAGTTAATATTTTTGAGCTCAGCATCATCGTTGAAAGCTAAACATAATAAAAAAAAACATAATGTCCAATGGTACAGATGCTCTTGAAAGTCATCCAGTGTACATTCCTTTGCCAGCAGCAGGTTGCTCTCAGACCTTCTTGATTCAAATCCCCCAATCCCACACCACAGCTGTGTCTCCCAGGGGATCTAAAAAGGCCATCGGGGGGGTTTA
>CAKALG010016652.1:0-10251 GCA_916700815.1 Helicolenus hilgendorfi
AATTTTGTTAGCTTTGGACAGAGCTAGTTAGCCGTTTCCACCTGCTTCCAGTCTTTATGCTAAGCTAAGCTAATATAACCATCTCCTGGCTTCAGCTTTATACATGGGCTAATACACGGATATGAGAGTCGCATCAATCTACTCATATAACTCTCGGCAAAAAAGCAGCCGTAAAACTGGATGTGTGTTATTATCCAATAAAGGTTTAATTCTGCACTTCTGCTGTGTATTTTAATTGCAGTGTAAGTACAATTTATCATATTTAGTTTTTACTTAGAACTCTGCTCAGCTCAGTTGTTTTTTATGAACAACAGCATTGAAACCCATCATGTGTTTTTTCTATATTTAACTTATAAATCTTTGCTATATAGCCATAAAGGATTAAAACACCTCTCATCTCTTTTGTTTTAGTTCTAAGAAGTGCGCTCTATAACCTCCCTAAATGTATGGCCTCAGTTCATGGCCCCAGTTTTGTTGGCTTGGACAAACACTGAGCCTCCCTGTCTAGACCAATGGGGGGGACCGCTCCAGTCTTTTCAAAATAAAACTACTGAGGTTTAGGTTAAAATAACACCAGAAGTGGCGTAACTTAATTACGGAAGTTATATTACAAATAAATCAACTCTGGTTTCATACAGGGCACGAACAACGGTCTCCTGGGCGAAAATCCAGACCCATCCAACCACCCCGACCTCCTCCCTAGGCGGCGTTTGCTGCTCTTCATACTTTCTGGTTCACAATTACGTGGATTACAGTACATACAAACTGATTCCGTGCTGACCATCCCCCATGACCATGAACTGCTGTGTGACTGGACTGATATATGAGCCCAAGTGAAAACCTTGAACCATGCCATGAACTGAGGCCATACATTTAGGGAGGTTATAGAGCGCACTTCTTAGAACTAAAACAAAAGAGATGAGAGGTGTTTTAATCCTTTATGGCTATATAGCAAAGATTTATAAGTTAAATATAGAAAAAACACATGATGGGTTTCAATGCTGTTGTTCATAAAAAACAACTGAGCTGAGCAGAGTTCTAAGTAAAAACTAAATATGATAAATTGTACTTACACTGCAATTAAAATACGCAGCAGAAGTGCAGAATTAAACCTTTATTGGATAATAACACACATCCAGTTTTACGGCTGCTTTTTTGCCGAGAGTTATATGAGTAGATTGATGCGACTCTCATATCCGTGTATTAGCCCATGTATAAAGCTGAAGCCAGGAGATGGTTATATTAGCTTAGCTTAGCATAAAGACTGGAAGCAGGTGGAAACGGCTAACTAGCTCTGTCCAAAGCTAACAAAATTAGCACATCTAGCTCACCAATCAACAAATTATTGTTTGTATTGGTGCCTTCAAATGAAACCCGTACTTACAACATGGGAAGTCGTGTACACGATATGCTTCACGTTTAAGTGGTTAAAGTCGTGAGAACACCGCTGCTAAGCAACGGCAATATTAACGTTACTGTCTGCCTCTAGAAGCCACAGAGGCGAACAATTTAGCAAGCTAGCAAGCGGGTAACGTAATGCAGTAAATGCAAAGGCATAATGACAGAGGAAAAAGATGAGGTCGTTGGGAACATCAACGTTTTTATCAGTAATTTTAAAATGACGAAGAAAAACAATATACGACTAAAATGACAATATGTTAACTTATTATGCACCGAAAAATTAACTTCTATGGCCTCCGCCATTTCTGACGTCAACAAACGAGTCGTAAACTCAGAGCTTTCTGAAACTGTCCACTTGAGGTCGTTAATACGACAAGAGGGGGGCGTTCATATGGACTCTTCTCGTGAACACGGTAAACACAACCCCAGTTGAAGGCACCATACAATCCGACCAAAATCTTCAGGTATGACTGGAACCGCAACAACAAGTTGTGGTTTTACGTGGAGTTATAAATCGGACTATTTCTTGGCTGGACGCAGTGACTTTATGAAGTCTTGTTGTCACTGTGAGGACGCCAGTTAACCATTGAAGACTTCAGGAAGTTACTGTGCCCTGCACTGTCCCTGAGTGAGGATGGGTTTACATTGTAGTTAATGGAAAGCCCGGTGCGTCTTATACCGTATCAAACGCCGTTAGCCGTGACAAATCGTCAGTATTTGACGCCCTGGGAATGAGAACGCGCTGGAGCCACAGCCCCACCACGTGTCAAGCATCATTGAGAGTGTGATGATAGAGCTGAATGAATGAGCAAGTTATCCTAATGAATGTGTACATTTTATCTGCTCTCAGGGGAAAAACAGTGAACCGAGTCCGGCTCCCAGAAAGGAGCGTAGACATGAGATCTGATTCACTTCAGAGAGCTGCCACTCCCATCACGACTCTCACAGCTGCAGTCTTGTTTTGCAGACAGTCAAGGTCTCGGTGCTGTTTAGTAGCTGTGTATCCCAAGAGATAACGCCAAGGCTCATTCTTGTACATCACAAATCTTCAGTGAGGAATGACAAGAACGGTTCGTTATTCTCTGACGGCTGCAACATGTTACCAACACGGTATTGTTGGAACATTTCTTGGAAGGTACATCATCTGGATGTTCTTTCAGACAGCAATGTGAGGTTGTTTCTGCGTTTCTATACTGTGGGAATCAGGGCTTGCATTCAACAGCATTTCAATAAAAAACATAATCTGGTGCAACTCAAACACTCATTTTATCTGAGATTCTGAGAATTTAGTAAAGAACTTTGGAGGTGTCATCTACATACTGTGGGCCACAAATGTTGGACCCCATCAATCGGTCTTTCGAGTGACAACTATTGTCATATATGCAACACAGCCTCACGGCAGTTTGTGAAATAGTCACAAATGATTTTCCCTTTTTTTTCGTGACGTTCAGGATGACTTTCAACAACGGATTTTTAGTGCATTTTCCTTCGCTTTCCACTCCAGTCTTTTCAAAATAAAACTACTTAGGTTTAGGTTAAAATAACACCAGACATGGCGTAACTTAATTACGGAAGTTACATTACAAATAAATCAACTCTGGTTTCACACAGGACACGAACAACGGTCTCCTGGGCGAAAATCCAGACCCATCCAACCACCCCGACCTCCTCCCTAAGCGGCGTATGCCGCTCTTCATACTTTCTGGTTCATAATTACGTGGATTACAGTACATACAAACTGATTCCGTGCTGACCATCCCCCATGACCATGAACTGCTGTGTGACTGGACTGATATATGAGTCCAAGTGAAAACCTTCACCGAGACGTCTGGCTGTTTGTAGAAAAAAAAAAGAGAGCCAAAATGCAGCATCAAAAACAATTTCTGAAATGTTTTTTTTCTTTATAATCTCATTATTGACACTTTGGCAATACTGTCCTCGTTATATTCATGCCAATAAAGCATATTTAATTGAATTATAGATAGTTAAAGTTACCATGGTTTTGTGCTTTTTCCTTTTTCTTCCGTAACGTGGTGATGTCACAAAGTCACACGTAAGGGATAATGTACAGCGAGCCGGTCATTGTTGTGAAATAAACCCCTTCAGGGCATCTTGCATCACTCTGCTCAAACAGCGTTTCAAACAGAGGGTGAAAAGAAGTGTTTTTTGAACATTAAAGCATGTAAACATGTTCTAGAAGAAACCCAAAATACAAGTATGCACCTGAAAATTTGCCTAATAGGTCCTCTTTAAAACACATCAACATGGTGGAAATATTTCAGCTGTTTTGAATATACAGATTAACGCTTATTATGATCCTGTAAGAGATGTACTGTCTTTTTGCCTCCGTATGACAGATTTAAAAATTTTGTAAAAATGATGTGTATACTTCAGCAATTTTCTATAAGGGGAAATAAAAGAATCAGATCAGACATAAATGCCACTACACACAACAAAATTAATTCAAATATTATATGAAACATTTTATTAATATCATAAAACGCAAGGAAAAAAACAAACATGAATTCCATTTGTTTCATTATAACATCTTAGGATAAAAGCACCAACACCGAACAGTAACAAGTCATGAAAACCCAGGGCCTTTTGGAAAGTAGGTTTGCCGTTATTGCACCTCAAACCTGCCCTGGCTGCACCAATCAGAGATCAGTATGTACACATACTGTAGGTCACGTGTGTCCTGTGTGTTCACTCCCCCCACATAATGGGCAGAATCCCAAACAAAAGCACAGTGAACCTCCTTCTTGGAGAGACGCAAATCTAGACCGAGGCATTTGTGAGATGAGGAAGATGCTGAAAAGTTGTAGCCATTTCACAGCTTCCGGAGATCAGACCGACTCGTAAAGCTTCATAAAGCTGGATTTAACTGGAGACGCTGGATGTATGCGACAATTGAGAATGAATCTGATGAGATTTTTTTTAATTTTACCTCAAAATACACTAACTGGGGTGATGTCCTGGTCCTGAGTTGGGTTAGAAAGGGACTTAATCATGCCACAAGATGGTGAATAAGAAAATTGTTTACATCATTTCAAGCCATCTGGGAAGTTCCTGAGTTAAAGACCTTTGGCAGGATTTAGAGTAAACAGCCTCGACTGCAAAAGCTCTCACAGATTATCAATAATGTACCAGAATGGAGCGTGCCGGAGAACTGCATAGAAGCTTTACTTCAAATCACGCTCTTATACCAAAGGACTTGAATAACAGCACCTCATCCCTTTGACTGATTATATATAAGTAGCTATAAAATCTGTAATGATCATGATTTTTTTTTTTCTCCCACAAACTATTCTCACTTGCACATACACCACGCCGCCCCTCCAGGTTAGAGGAATTTCTGCAGGTTAAACTGGACCGCCAGAAAAAGCCGCCGGGTAAGCTCGCGTTGAAGATTATTAAACCATAAAACCCCGCAGCACAACAGGAGGAGAGTAGTATTTATCAATAGCTGCAATTTCCTTGTTTTAAGTGAAGGAGAGCACCGTGCTGTCTGTCTGACTAGTAGTATTAAAAACCGACAGGAATCTGAAGACACCATTAAAAGCATAACATGTAACTGCAATTGTATCAAACACCAAGAATAAGAAAATCAAAACAGCATCAACAATAATTACAAAAAGACCTCTCAGTGCTGGTAACAAACGGACTATAATTATGCTCTAAAATGACTTTGCTTCTTCTCACGTGGAACACTTGCAGGTGAGAAACACATTTTGTGAGTGCACACAGGACAGGAGTTTACAATAAAGCTTTGATTATTAGTCTATAATCTTCCCTTAGATATGCACCGGCACGTGGAGGGTGGGGGGGAAAGCACACAAACTGAGCTTATTCCCACTATCAGAGAAAAAAGGAAGCTCTCACTCCATACATACATCCTAACACAAGAGTTTTACATGTCTTTGCAACGACACAATATGCTCACATTACAAGGTAGGGAGGGCCTTGTCAGTAAGACATCTAAAGACAGTGTGTGTATGTGTGTGTGTGTATAAGAGGTTGACACGTAGTTTTGTATGCACCAGTGAAGATTTTTAAGATCTAAATTTCCATTGTTTAGAAACAGAAAGCACCATTTTCCCTGCAGAATCTGGGTCGGTAAAATAAAAAAAGAAAAGAAAACATCTGATAGAAGTGATGAATCTAGTTGTGTTCGAGCCACAGCACCATTGTTTGTTAAATACACACACAGCTTTTTTTTGAGTTTCTAGTTCTATCAGGTGCTGCTGCGACGCCACGTGTTGTTCGGCGCCATCTGTTAAGGTCCTGTGGTGGCAAAGCTTCACTCTCCTTGGCTTCAAGCCTCCTGTTTAACAGGTTGAGTTTAAAGGTCACAATGCCAGTGCCGAAACACCTCTATTCACTTATATATATATATATATATATACTTATATATATAGACTGTATATAGATACATATTTTATATACCTTTCTGTTTATGGTGGAAAACGAAAACTTATGTACAAAAACAGTGTGTCTTGTTCACTGACAGATAAGCAGCTCGCTTCTGAGAGCAAATCGGGATGACGTATGTTTAAAACTGCAGCGTGAGAAACAAACAGATACCTGTTTACCAGACTCTGAGCCAGCTGTTGCAGAGTAGTTTTATCGATAAGGTGGGCGTCTACAGTTGTTGTACACGAGGCATTCAAAGAACCAGACGAATAGCATATTAAATACGAGAAAAGGAAAAGCCAGAAAATGGCTTAACAAATGTCCCTGTGTACAGCACCAAGTATTCAATTTGTTTTTTTTTGATGTTTTCACTACAGAATAAATAAGATCAGGTACAGTCCAAATTTAGCACCATTGTTTTCAGACTGTGAGTCAAGTACACACACACTATTGCATTCTACAATGTCAACACATTTCAGGATTTAAACAAAAAAAAAAAAAGAAAGAGGAAAAACAAGGCAAATGGAGAGACTGACAGCATAAATATAATAATCTAAATTATACACAACTATACAGTCGGAGAATGAATCACATTCACAGTACAAACATTGTTTACAAAAAATAATAATTACACAATTAAAAAAAAAAAGCAAACAAAAAGGTGTGAAGAGAGTCCAGTAGTTTGTTGTGGTTATGGTTGTCTCAGTGTTTGAGGATTTGCATGCACAAGTGTGTGTTTGTATCAACTATAATATGCAGTATAATTCTACATACTGTACGTGTGTCCACATTTTATGTCCTAAACATTTACTTAAACCTGCATTTCCCAACAGCAGAGATAAATACGAATAGCTTAAGAAGAGTTAAAAATTCCTGCTGTAAGAGTGTTTCGGCTGCGTTCCCACATAGTAGTGTGATTTTACCAAATTGACTGAGGAAGAAAATGTTAATAAATACAGAAAGTGGCTGACATTGTCGACATAGCACCATCTCATTAGATGAATTTCATGGTCTTTTTTAAAAATGAAAATGTACTCGGCTCAGCGTTATTGGCACCCGTTGAAATGTTGCTAATTCACCATATTTTCACATCAGGCTGAAATCATAACATTGTTGTTCAGACTTTAAAACATACATTTATGTTCTTCCATATTCTTCAGTTCATTCATTCAGAGAATTAAAGTTAAATTCGCCTGATTACTGTCACAAAACACTCAAATAAAACTCATTTTTTAAGTAAACAAAGAAAATTTCACCGATATGTTAAATATCTGATATTAGACGAGGAACAGAATTATTTTCATCACTCATAGTGTCAACTTAACTGGTTTTGCTCCAGTTAGAAGCAAAGAAAGGCCATGTTAGTTTTTTAGTGCCAAAGAGGGGGCAGCCAGAACATCATTTTACAATTTGTTTTTGGTTTTAAAGAGACAGTGTGTAGGATTTGGCGTCATCTTGTGATGTGGTTGCAGATTGCAAACAACTGAGTACCCCTCCGCTCACTCACACAGAGGCCATCCTCACCATAATAACACTACTTTAGGAGCAACGGAAGTCAGACGGCGGCTGGCGGTACCATGGTTTTGCACTCTGAGGCTCACGTTACCACAGTTTCACAAGCGTGCTGGAGAACTACGGTGGCCTTCAGGTAACGTGAAAGCAATACAGGCTCTCTCTAGAGCCAGTGTTTAATTTGTCCGTTCTGGGCTACTGTAGAAACATGGCGGAGCAACATGGCGGACTCGGTGAATAGGACCCGCTCCCTATGTAGATATGAAGGACTCATTCTAAGCTAATGAAAACGAAGATTCTTAGTTTCAGGTGATTAAACATTAATGATAACATAGTTACGAATATTATATTTGTTTTTTTGCTAATATGATTCTCACTAAATGTTACACACTGATCCTTTAAATAATTTCTTTCTGTTCTACTTTTTTGTACAGTTATTGTTACAGACTCTTTTCCCAAGCTCCCTACACTCGTACATTGAGTGTAATTAATTTGCCAAAAATGTGAAAATCTGATATTGTGACAGCCTTAACATAGATAATAATCTCATCCGTTCTGGGCAACTGTAGAAACATGGTGGACTCCGTGAAGAGGACCGGCTCCCTATGTAGATATAAACGGCTCAGTCTAAGCTAACGATATTCGATTTCTGCATATACTGTAAATCCTCGTAAATGATGCCCCTTCCTTAAAAGGAACAGTGTGCAGCATTTAAGGGGATCTATTTGCAGAAATGGAATATAATATGAATGTTTTTCTTAGTGTATAATCACCTGAAAATAAGAATCATTGTGTTTTCGTTACCTTTGAATGAGCTGTTTATATCTACATAGGGAGCGGGTCTTCTTCACAGAGTCCACATGTTTCTACAGTAGCCCATAAAGGACAAACCAAACACTGGCTCTAATAGAGACATTCGCGTTTTCAGGTCGTCCACTGTAGTTCTCCTACACGCTTAGCACATGGGGGAAGTTTCAGTCGGTTGCAATCTGCAACCACACCACTAGATGCCACCAAACCCTACACACTGCACCTTTAAAGTCTAAACAGTAAGTAACCCACATTTTTTTTTATTTAGTTTAACATGAAAATATTGTAAATCATCAACATACACAGAGTTAAAGGGGTGTCAAAAAAGCAGCCAGCACATCTTCTGCTACATGAGTAACTGTATCTTACTATCCAGTGTGACGCCAGACCAAAATACTTCTGAGTTCCTCATCTTGTTTTAAATATGTTGCAACAAACGTTTGAATTTCACCGAAGGAAGAAAACAGAGACAAGAGAGCGTGCATGCAGAGAGGCGAAACTGCATGACATCTGAGCAGAGTTCACTGAACTGGTCTCTGTGTGTGTGTGTGTGTGTGTGTGTGTGTGTGTGTGTGTGTGTGTGTGTGTGTGTGTGTGTGTGTGTGTGTGTGTGTGTGTGTGGAAACACATGCACTCATAATGAAGTGAAACTTTGGAGGGAACGTGACGCATGATGAGATTCAGATGGACTATGTGCTTCAGTCTGTTATTAAATGATTAAAACAGATTATTCTGCTAGTTGCTATAATAGTGACTAAGACAAAAATATCACACTATTGAGCACCTTTAATTTAAACCAGACATCTTGATAATTCAGTTCATTCAGTGCTGAGCAGCAGCAAGTACTGATTTCCTTATTGTAAAATCTTCAAACCAACATCTTAACACTCCACACAAAAACATGACCAGTACCTATGAATTCTGCTCAAGGTGACCATAGTGGTGGTTAGTGTGTGTGTTTGTTTGTGTGTGTGTGTGTGTGTGTGTGTGTGTGTGTGTGTGTGTGTGTGTGTGTGTGTGTGTGTGTGTGTGTGTGTCTGTCTGTCTCTCTCAGAGATCCCAGTACAGAAGCCGGTCTTGGAGGCGGTTGGGTAGTGCAGACGTGTTGAAGCACCAGTGAGTGAGGAGAGTGCCGTAGTCCACACCTGGACATTTGCATAGTTTATTTAATTTTGAGGTAGTTTTCAACAATTACCTGAAATATCAAAGAAGACAGAAAAAGATGTTGATGAGTGTTTCTACGGGTGACAGATTCTACACGGCAAATAAACAAATAAGCCAAAATGGTAGCGGTGTAACGGACCGTAGTTGATCTGTGATAAATGCAGATCTCCGCCCACGGTTCGGCACACGTGCACCGCGGATTAATCACAGTTTTTATCATCATAGTGTGAAGAAAAGTTTTACTCACAATCGTTATCGGCTCATATTCAGTAAAAATATGCAATCAGGAGATCGGCATTAATGCTTTCTAGTCGCCAATCCGAGGGAGACATTACGGTGCGTTATTTAGCCTCCTTCCTGACAAGCTAGTATGACATGGTACCTTTTATTTCCTAATCATTTGAATTATGTGTTTTTATGCAAATAACCACTATAGATGACTTTAACAAAGTAAAAGGATAACATTTAAATTTGAAAACATTTAATTAAAAAACAAAAACGATCTTTATTGGCCAATATGGCTCATCGACAGTCAATCTGTGTTTGCGGCAGAAAAACGTGATCGGGGCATCTCTAAACGTTATAATTGCTCCTATGTTTTTTCCTGCTTATCCAATCCAATCTGTGACTCAACACCGTGATACGATCCGAACCGTGGGTTTTGTGCTCCGTTGCACCCCCACAAAACAATATTAAATACTTTCACTTTCAACATGATCACCCAGCACGTTTAAACCTAAAACCCAAGAATGGACTTACCTTGTTCAATCAGAACAACAGCTTGTGGGAGCACAAGAAAAACAGGTATCCTGTCTCTCTCACTCCCTACCAGTCTCTCTCTCTTTCTCATTCTCTCCCTCTTTCCACCTTCTGATTGCCCTTCGCCCTTCCCTTCTCCATCCTCCCCCCTTACCCCCAAACCCTATCTAGGTCGGGAGCCAGGGAGCTGGG
>CAKALG010016655.1:0-10369 GCA_916700815.1 Helicolenus hilgendorfi
GGCAATGAGGGTTGGGTGTGTGCCTGGTATTCTACATTTTGAGGTTAACCTGTCAGTGATCTGATGCTATGTTCCAATATGAATATCACAAAAACAAGGTTAACGTAGAGTCATGATCAAAGATTGACTTTCTTTGTTGTCTACCTTGATGAGATGCTTTAGTTGTTTCTGTTCTGTTGTTTCCTGTCTTCACCCCCTCACTGTCCAACCTTCTTCTACTGTGTGTGTAATAAAACAGTGTGTGTGTGTGTGTGTGTGTGTGTGTGTGTGTGTGTGTGTGTGTGTGTGACATGGTGGCTTTGGGGAGCGGACTAGGGAATGGCATGGAGATTAAAGAGGCATCTCACTCCCCCTTTATTACAGGAAACTATAGGGCCATTCTAGAGAAATTGAGCAATGGGTGGATGAAGGGGTGAAGAGTGAGTGTGTATGGTGGAGGGTTGGCGATGGGGATTGCATTTGTGTACTGTGTGTGTAAGTGCATGCAATGCTTCAGGGTGGGGTTGAACACACACGGCACATCTCTGTGAATGTTTAAAATAATTACAGGCAGTTGACTGGGCACTGAACAGAATGGAAGTGTCACTTTGGGAAATTGTATTTTTATTTACTGTGCCAGGTCTCTGCCATCACTTCATATGATACAAGAAGAGGCCTTTTGCACTCTGTCTCTGTGTGTGTGTGTGTGTGTGTGTGTGCACCGTATGTGCCATTTCCTTACACTTATTGAATATGTGTGCTTTCTGTGCAACATATGTGCTCTTCTCGTGGTCATGTGGCTGTGCTCTGTGCTCATTCACTATTCATCCACAACAGATGTATTGTGCTATAGTAATTCAGTGATTATTGCTTTCATCTCACAGCAGGATTCTAGGCCAGAGTTCCCAGTGTGTATTGTACAGACAGACATTTTAAGTACATTCTGCATGTCATGATAACACATTTTAGGCTTTTTGTGTGTCATTTAATGCCACATAGTTACCGTAAAATGGTACTGGTTATGTTTAGGCAACAAAACTATGGTAACGACCGCAGTTAGTTTTAAGCAACAGGACCACTTAGTTAGGTTCAGGAAAAACATCATGGCTAGGCTGAAAATAACTACGTAGACTAAGTCATAAAATTACAACCGTCAGTAACGTAACTTCAAAGTAACTCAACAACCCTTTGGGACATGAACTCAGGTCTCAACCAACGGTGTCCTGGTTTAAAAGTCCTGTGTTTGTTGGACCCAGTGGACTACATCCAGGTCTAAGAAGTGAAGCCAATGCTGAAGTGCCTTAAACTTGCATTCTTTCTACCAGCCAGCAGGGGGCGACTCCTCTGGTTGCTAAAAAAAAGTCAGATTGTATAGAAGTCAATGAGAAAACGAGCCTACTCCTCTCTTGATTTATTACCTCAGGAAACATTATAAACATGAGTTTATGGTCTCAATCACTAGTTTCAAGTCTTCTTCAATGCAGCATGATGTTCATTTAGTAAATGATGGTCCCATTTAGAGTCAGATAGACCATAAAGCAGAGGATGCTTTAGGGCGGGGCTACCTTGTGATTGACAGGTCGCTACCACGGCGTTGTCTGGTCTGGGAGTTGTCCGCGTTTTTGTCTTACAACTTTAACCCTTTCACTGTGTGTTTTCAGTTCATGAAAGTTAATTAGAACATTTTTTGAACGCCTGAAATGTCTTATTCAGTGTTCGGTTGTAATTAGCTCCGCCCTCTCGTGTCACTACTGGTTGCAAAAAAACAAGATGGCGACAGGCAAAATGCTGAACTCGAGGCTTCAAAACGGCAGTCCACAAACCAATAGGTGACTTCAGGGTGACTACGTCCATTTCTTATATACAGTCTATGGTTGGACCCACCCATCATAAGCAGTCTCACTCACTTTTTAATCTACGTCACTAGCTCTTAGCGTAGCATATTCACGCAGATGCGTCTGCATTGCAGTCAGTACAGACTATATGGCGTACATATGACACGGCAAAAGCAACAAAGGTGTTGTTATTGCAAGCAAAATAACTTGCAAATTGTCGAGGCATTCATGCACCATTAACAGAACTAGAACATGCTTTTTTACACTTATTGGAATGTGGCAATAATCATTTATTATTATTATTTTAAGAAAATCAAAAGTACAAGTACTCTGTACCCAGGAGTACCCGCCAAGCTAAAGCACTGCTGTGTTCTTCTACACAATGATCACGCATAACAGATATTTCAGCCACTTTTTGTTTCTTGACTCAACTCGACTCGACTTAACACATTGCATGAGGCAGTTTGTTTTTGGTAGACATGAATATCTAAGAGGCAGCTGTAGCAGGTTGTCCACCAATCGGAAGAGGCTGAGTCATCAATGTGTGTGAATGAGTCTTTAGATCAGATCCTGATAGGCAGGTTGGCTCCTTACACGGCAGCCTCTGCCATCAGTGTATGAATGTGTGTGTGGATGGCTGAATGCTGACATGTAGTGTAAAGTGCTTTGAGTGGTCGGAAGACTAGAAAGGAGATATATAAATTTACCATTTAAAGCCCCTTTCCCACCAACAACCACTAACAGCTGGGTTTTGTCTTTAGTGGGAAAGGTTACAATCGGCATTCATTCCTGGTGCTTTCTTTGTCATCTCGGCCACAAATTCCATCCGTCTCTGTCCAAGCGCTCGAACACTGTTCCGATTAGAGTTTGAAGGGACTGAATAACAGATATAGATAGGAAGTAACAACCGTAACATTTTCACTGACCTCCAAGCTGCTTTCTACTGTCTCTTACTAACCCTGTTGGTGCATCCTTGACTTCGACCGTGACACCAGGAAAAAAAACAGAAAGGCATACTCATCTACTGGCAATGGAAATGGAGTCTAAGCCTGTTTTTAGTGGGTTTTCCAGCATTTAGTAAACTTGCATATAAGCAATAATTTTGATGGAAAAGGGTATGAGACTAATCATGTTTGGTCCAGGTGTGATCTCTCACTCTCTTATGCCTGCTCTTAACTAAAATCAATTTAATCCAACCCAACCCAGTCCCACCGTCATAGCCTTCAGTAAAGAACTAGACAAAATTTGGCCATTGATAAATTGATCAAGTCTCAGGTTCCCATGTGGCGGCTCAACTTGAATCCCCTCATTTGCATGCCTACCCCTTCACTCTTTGCGCTCAGATTGGCAATTGATTAGCATATAGCACCCTGTGGGGCAGCTCATTGATCAAGCACATGGATTGGTGGGAACCACAGGGTGGAACACAGATGCGGGCCAGTACATCCAATTATAGAACTCTCATCAGGGAGAGAAGGCATCATTTTCCTCTGCTCCATTCAGCTGCAAAGGGCCTAGCCTCTCGTTAGCGGGCAAGGTATCATTTTGATCTCATCGTTATCAGATCACTGAGCTGGTGATGGCTATTTAGGTATTGACTCAGTGTGGTTCTTGGAATTCAATTGTCATCAAATCATTATGTTTGCAGTGGTAGAAAAAAAATCCCCATTTTATAGTCTGACACAGTTGGACCTAATTTGTTATTGTCAACACATTCTGGCAATTAGCTTAACTACTTTGCGTACCTCAACTAAAAACCTAAACTCCCATACACACCATGGGCTTTTTCACTTATTTCCCTTCTTAGGCTTCTTCTCAGGACGCTGCGGACATGTACGCACTGAGCTTGACTAACATCTTTGCATTTTGGTGGTGTTATCATTTTACTGACACCGTAATATATTTTTAGCCACAAGGGGGCAGCAGGGCAAGCTGTAAACTCAACATCTGACATATTATCACCTTATAAAGTGGAAATAGCCAACATACTTATTTATACATCCACAGAGCAACATTAGCAATCATTTGGAGTTGTGTTTGCATCCACCTGATGAATTTTAATCCAATATTCACTCTCTGTTAGCTCTGTTTTTGTTTTCTCCAACTCCTAATCAAATGTCTGTCTCTTTAGCTGCTACATGCTCCACTTTGTCCACCAGATCTTCAGCGTACTGAAAAACAAGTTTGCTTTTTTGGAGCTTCAGGAGTTTAGTTTGGTTTAGGGTCGGTGATATTGATGTGTTCTGATTTGTGCATCGATTGCTCATTTGTAAGTCGAGGTGGAATGTTGTCCCTGTCAGTCTCTCTGCCCTCCCAAGCTCTTTGTCTCTCTCTGTCTCCCCCAGTCTCTCTCAGTCTCCATCAGTCTCTCTCTCTCTCTCTCTCTCTGTCTCTTCCTCTGTCTCCCCATCTCTCTCTGCAGTGATAGAGGGCCCCTATGAATAATGTAGTGTTGTTATCACTCTGCTCTGGTTCCTTTTACAATGAAACAGTCTTAAATCATCAAACATTTAGCAGGGCTTCTCTCTCCATTAAAGGAGAGGGCTCCTGAAGAGGCCTATAGGCCAGCAGTTCAACAACTCCACAACTCTCTATTCAAATCCTCTCGGACTACAGACACAAAGTGTGACAAAATGCCTTTTTCATGTCAGCCATATCTCAAGAGATAACTTATTTATGTCACTTAGAATTGCTAGAACTTATTTGCATAGTTGTATGTATCATTCCTATCAATAATAATAACAGTGTACACACCAATGTGAATGTGGAGATACAGAGCCTGCCGTCTGGAGTTGAGGTTGGTCTGTAACAGGAAGTTCCCCGCTGGGTCCTTGTCTGAAATGAATGATGACGTAGTGAACATGTGAACGCCTCGTAATGCCCCCAAGCACCATATGTGGAAAGTAGTCGCAATGCTTTCTCTCCGGCAGCAGGAGCAGTGACTGTAGAAGCCGGAGTGTTTAACTGAAGTCTGCTCATTGCTGCTGAAATCAGTGTTGATCACTGTTATGATCACAAGTGATGCATAGGAGGAAATGTGTTTCCCACACAGAGCACTTGTTATTATCATACCATAAGGACAAGAACATATTACACTGATATGGAGTGTTGTTTTTATGAATTAAAGATAGGGTGGCCGATGTTGGAAAGCTAGCATCATTTGAAAGTAGCATCGCCTCAGGAGCTCCGTCTAAAACCCCCCCCTCCATCGGGGCTCCTTCCAAGGCAACACCTCCTCCTCCCCACACACATGCATGAGCAGAGCTGAGACATGCAACATGCTGGGACAAAGGTGTTTTTACTTAAAGAAGGAAGGAATTAGGTAGCGTTGCATACGTATGAAGTTAGACCTAACTCAACAACTCACCATAGGATTTCTTTAAGGGAGACTTTCTCCCCGGGCTTTGGTTCCCAGCTGGTTGACTAAATCACTGACAGGTCAAAAACACATGAGAGGTCAGACAATCAGACAATCAAATAATGGATTCATATGCAGGAACATCACTACTATCTTTGTGAGAAATCCCAGCAGCTCAGCTTATCTCACTCATTCTCTCCGAATGAAAACACACATTAGCTATTCGCTGTCCTTATCCACCTTCGATTAAGTGTTTGCAGTTCAGAGGGCTCGATTTCTCCCCCTGCTCTCTTATTCAACTGTATCAGCACGGCCTCCATTGTTCACTATCGATACGGCCCCCTGTCCGAGGCACTCTCATTTGATTCTCATTTGAGCTGGCCACAGCCTATCTCTATAGCCAGGTTAGAGTCATTTAGCCTAATGGTTGTCAGTGGTCATGGCTGATAGTCAATACAGTATGTATGCAGTTGTGTGGCAGGTCAGCTGATGCTATCCAGAGAGCAATCCTATGGCCTAATAACCCTGAGGCTTTTCACTTATGAAAGCACAGACACAGAGAAACAAATATCATCCAAATACAAACAAATAACGGTAGCATTCAATTTACCTGAGCACTCGCACATAGATCCCAACAGAATGAGGCCAGTCATTACGGAGATGAGAGTGGTGGCTCATAAGGGCTGATGATATCTGGTAGAGTCCCAAAGGGGAGCTGTAGATTGCTAATAGTTATCCAGCTGCCGTTATCTCTGATCATGATACACTTAGAGCCCTGCTGATTCCCACTGCCTCCTCGTAATGAGATCAGAGACTTACACTGTGTGTGTGTGTGTGTGTGTGTGTGTGTGTGTGTGTGTGTGTGTGTGTGTGTGTGTGTGTGTGTGTGCGTTCCCTCGGTCTTGTCTCGGTCTCAGACAAAGAGGACTCAGGATTTTATTTTCAGACCGGTTCAGACCAACTGCTGTTTTTTTTTTCTTTTTTATAGAAATATTTGTATTATTATTTTCAGCATAAAGATATAATGCAGACAAACAAAACAAACATGTTTTTATGACAATCATGCCAAAATAAGAGAAGTTATCAAAGGCTTTCTTAAAGGGAGTGGACTGTAAGTAGGTTACGTCAACTACTGTAGAAATGGGCATTAATTCGCTCTTGTCCCAATTTTTGGAAAATCCAGAAAAACTGCCAAAATTATTAATTACAGTCAGGGGGGTAGGTATTGATTCTTGTGGATTAGAAATGTATAAAAGAATGTCATTGGCATATAGCGAATGGTGGTTTTTATATCCACACATGTCAATGGGAGATATTAGAGGGCTTTGTCTGATAGCAGCCAGAGGTTCTATAATGACTGAGAACAGAAATGGGGAGAGGTGGCAGCCTTGATGGAGAAATATCTTGATTTGAGATGATTGAGGCTGTTGGGTGTGAATAAATGATATTGATCCTTTTTATAAAAGAGCATCCAAATCTAAATTTCTTAAGAGTATGTATCATATACACTGTAAAAAAGAACAAGTTGATTCAACTTAAAATAATTTGTAATCTGGCTGCCTTAAAATTTAGATTTAGGCAAGCTAAGAAACTTAAGTTATTTGTACATATATCGGTGGTTCCTTAAACTTAGAATAAATAGTTGGGGTGACAAAAGTGAAGCTGACAAAACAGTCCCATCAACTTTATACTTTAAATGTAATCAACACTTTTTTTTGTGATACCAACAAGACATTTTAAGTTGTACAAACCTAAATCCTAGTTGAGACAACATAAAATGACTAGTCAAACCAACTCACTTGAAAATAAAAATTGGTTAAACTAAGCATCTTGTTGAATCAATGTATCATTTTAGTTGTGTAAACATAATGATACAAGTTGACTCAACTAAGCTCTCTTGTTGAATTAACTCATCTTTTTAAGGGCAGCCAGGTAACCTTTCAAGGTAATAGTTCATCTTACTTGCAATGTACACTCAAAAAATTAGAACTGTGTAATTTGCCCACAGAACTTAAGACAACAGGACTAAATAAAATTGACTCACCAACATCAAAGAACATTTAGAATACTATTTTATTGAATTTCAAAATCTGACAGACAGTGGCCTTTTTGGTATGAATCTAAAACATAATATTATGACAAATGCCTTATTTAACATGCTTCTCTTGACATGAATAGAACTGTTTGCAAAATAGCTTTAAAACTGTGGTTTTACCATACAAGAGGAAGTCTAGGCATAAAAGATTACTGCTTAACTTGAAGTAATGTAGTTAAATTGCATAAACTTGAGTAGCAGATTATCTCTTAAATGAACAAATAACATAGTACAACATTCTATATAACATTTTTAGAACATCTGCATTATTTTCTTTTCTGTGACTTTTAAAGACATTTTTCTTATTGTCATAGGCTTTTTGTCCTATTCAATTCAATTCAATTCAATTTATTTTGATATAGCATCAAATCATAACAGAAGTTATCTCGAGATGCTTTATATATAGAGCAGGTCTTAGACCGTACACCACCTTGTTCTAACCATATGACATGCATGTGGGCATGGTGGTGTGTTTGGTGTGTGAGGTTGAGTGTGATGCAGATTAAGTGTATAAACATTTGTACAATTCAAGCAGACCAACTGAAACAGTGATAACTGCCATTAACTTGGCAAACTTGCCACTACTCTTGAAGCATCTTGTTTCGGAGTGCATGAACTTTGGCTGAACAATTGGCCACTCCACCTGATCGAATGCACGTTGTCCGTTTAATGAAGCAACAGCAGCCTAATCTGTATGTTTAGTGTATAAAATGTTGAAAAGTCGCCGCAAATTAAAATATAATATGTCTACCTGGCATAAAGCCAGTTTGGTCAGGATGTATAATAGGACATAAGCATTCCTTTAGTCTGTTGGCTAGAACTTTACCAAGAATTTTTGTTTCAGTGGGCAACAGAGAAATGGGGCGATATCATGAAACCACCTCAGGGTCACGGCCTGATTTTGGAATCAGTGATGCGTTTGCTTTATATAGAGTAGGTAGCAGCTCTGAGTTCAGTTTGGAGTGGTTTAACATACGTAAAAGCAAAGACTAATACTTTAAAGAACTAAAGCCATCAGGACCCGCAGAAGGAGGAGATGACTTCTAGATTGATTTCAGCTTCAGTGCTTTTACTGAGTCCTCTGATAGTTTTGGTAAATTGAATTGTTGAAAAAACTTTTCCATAACATCCGATTCTGGTGCCCTCTGTGACTGGTCTGGAAGTTAAGTGCCATCTTTTGACTGGATACGATGTACAGCTCTTGAGGCCTAGGATTGTTTTAGCTGGTGAGCTAGTAATCTGTGGGATTTTTCACCCAGCTCAAAGTACCTCTGTTTGACCTGTACAAGAACACTTTGAAACACCTTTAGACATGATGGAATTATATTCATATCGTAGAGCAGTAATCTTATTAAGTAATTCTGGTTTGTGGATTGTTCTTTAGGAAGCTTCTAAATTGGTTAGTTGATTTTTTTTTTCTGTTAGCCTTACTTTGGACCTTTTCTTTTCTGCTGCCTCATATGATATCATGTCTAATTTAAAATGTGTTGTTACTGTTAACGGCTGTCACCTCTCCCCGCCCGCCCCCATCACACAGTCCAAGAAAGTGGATGCATTCTGTGGGTGTTTTCATGGGAACATGGCTCTTTCAGCTCAATCTGAGGGGTGCTTATGGTTTGTATGTTCCACATTTTATTGTGTTTCCCACATTTTATTGTGGGAAAACAAACATTTGTTTGTTGTCCCAAACAAATGCTCTATTTCCTCCTGTTTGAGTAAAAAAAAACTTTTACAGGAAATTACAGAATGAAACTCCATTTTTGTGACCTGTGTGACTAATGCACTGTTGGCTTTAGTCTTTCTTCGTTGACAATGGCATGTTCTACAGTTGCAGTTTTTTGGATACACTTTGCTATTGTTTCAGGCAGCAATTTGTTTCTATTCATTCCCATTAAATCTTACTGTGTGAAAATCAATTAGTAAACTCTTGTGTAATCCATCACAGTGAGCATCAAGGTCAGGGTCAAGGGCATCAAGGGTTAACGTGGTGAATTCAAACAAAAACAACACAAAAGACACTTAGTTAGGTTTAGGAAAGAACTACATGGTTGGGCTTAAAATGACTAGGCTTGTAAAGTGAAAATGAAACTGAACTTTGTGAACGCGGTACACAAACAAACAGCTGACTGTAACGTGAAAGTGGAACTTAAAGGACCAGTGTGCAGCAATTAGGAGGATCTGTTTGACGCTTAGAATACGGGAGAAGTTGCAACCTCACAGCTAGATACAGCCAGTTCCTACACACTGTTCCTTTAATGCAGCGGTCTCCTGGATGTAAGCCTCCTCCTCCCTCCCACCACCTGTTTCTTTTCGCTCTTTAAACTACATCAACTCTGTCACTCCCTGTGCACTTTCCTCGAGCGTTTAACATAGCTGCAGATGGGTTCACATTGTAGTTAATTAAAAGTCTGGTCCGTCTCATACAGACACAAGAGCGGGCCTCGTGCGTTGGTATCACACGCCGACGGGACTGATAATGTGTCGGTATTTTACACCTGGGAATATGAATGGGATGATTCATAAGGATGATTCACAGAAATCTGATTTGGATTCCTTTCCATCACTTAGCTGCTGTGTAGGAGAAACAATCTACAAAGCAAACAGCTGTACAAAGGATTAGAAAATGACACTTTCATCCTGGATGTTTTAAAAAAAATCAAACTATCTACCTTTCATATTACTTGATTTTTCAAGTACTTGAAACATATTGTCGGGCCCTGTACTAGGCAGGCACAAGGTTTATAGAGTGTGGGCCTGTATGAAGAAAGTGACACACACACGCTCCATTTTTATGAGTGTGTCTTCTTCCGCCGGGTGTGCTGGCGGTGTTGGTGGCTTTGTGCCGGGGTCTGATTGAATCGGGCGCACAGGCCGATTTACATATGTTTGCCATTGTTACGGGGGTTAGTGAATATCATGTAGCAGGCCTAGAGGGAGCTGGCAGCCAGCGGACCTGCAACACACTCTGAATCCTAAGCAGTCCCTCCACCGCTCTACTCCTTCATGAACATGATTTCTGTCTCGCTTGCTCTCTCTTTCTCTCTCCCTCACTTGCTGGCTTTCTTGTTCTACAGCTACCATCACACACACACATACACGCAC
>CAKALG010016658.1:0-15283 GCA_916700815.1 Helicolenus hilgendorfi
TCCGGGGAAACGCCCCACATCCGACGTTCCTCTCGCTGCCAACCGCTCACCTGGCATTCTAAGAACATTTTAGAAAAAAAAGCCATTTCAATTGCAGATACCAATCATCACATTAAGTAATTACTTTGTTATGGTACATAAATAAGACGAACTCCTGAAATTAAAACATGTGTTTGTAAATTACCAATTGAGAGGTCTAAATGGAAACGCTAATTTGTGAGTTTTTTCTCGTAAATTTACGACTTTAATCTCAGAAATTCAGAGTTTCTCCTTGGAATATTATCCCTCTCCCCCAGCTCTGTAATAATTATTCTTTTTCACTACAATGGCCCTAACACGCTGTTATTTTAGTCGACCTGTGACCAATGAGATTTACTTTGGGGCCCAGTTGGGGGCCTCAATCCCCATGTTGTGAACCGCTACACTAGTAGTTTGGGTTTTAATTGACCAAGTTTTTAAATATTTGCCTCTGAATAATCTCCAGACCTCACTGTAAACTAAGCTCTTTCTGCAAAGAGATGTTGCTGTTGAATTAAAAAAAAAAAAAAAAAGATGATGTGAGCGCCACAAACAAAATTCCTTTCATTTGATTGCGTTGTGGCGAGAGCAGAAATCTCAGTGAGGGACAAATAAAAACTTATGTGCAACAACTTGACGAAAGCCTCGACAACGTCGTACAGTAAACAGAAAGACATACTGTTCACACTGTAGAGGTCATTGGCAGTGTGCTACAGTACATTTCATTCCACCGAGACTTAGTATTCATAACAGTGTGATTAACGAAACATTCATCCAGTTCCTCCTCTCATTTTCTTTTATCTCCTCTTCATCACGAAACGGCAAATGCACATTTTCTTTTTACTTTTTTTTCCCACAATTTTCACATTCCAGACTTGAACTCTTTCCTCGGTCGTCAGGCTTTCTCAAAGCATTCTGGGCTATTCAGCCTTTCGTCCTTGTCGGCTGCACTCCCTGAGCAATCTAACATACCTCCTACAAGCAGCTGGATCCCATCTGCTTCACCTCAGCTGTGAATGTAGTTTGTGTGTGTAGGCTGTATCTCTGAGTGTGCACATACACTGCCGATGTAGGTGTCCGGTACTGTATATCACACGAACATTTATCACACTGTCACATCCCCACCCTCATGCAGTGCACCAATAATCACAACGGAATTAGATCATTTGTCACATTGAAGATACGCCAGTCCTCCCTGCCCATCCTCAAATTTTGAAATCAGGTTCACACACACACACACACACACCAAACGTCAACATTGGGAAAGTGAAAATAAAAAGAGTTTACTATAGAATGAAAGGAGGAAGGAGGGGGGGGACTTTCCCTCTCATCCTCTTCTTTCCTTCCCTTTTTCTCGCCATCTGTAACTTCTCAATCTAAACATAAAAACCACACAGGGCTGTGGCGCTGTAATCTATATCACCCTTAACATTATAGCACCATTAGAGTTTTGTTAGCTCTTGTAAAACACCCATAAACTGTAATGAGATTCAGTAATGCACATAGTCAGGAGAAATGCATTGTTTTTAATTAAACATGTGTTAGGAGATGGTTGGTTTATAGCCTCGCCCCCATTCCCCAGTGAAACTTTCCATGCTAGTACAACGCCTATAGAGTTTATGATAATTGGGGCAGATTTACCCATCCAAATTCTTAGTAATATTTGAAAGAAAGGGTCTGCGATTTCACACAGAGGTACACAAAATCAGGATTGATTTTTCTAAATAACACTAAATCTGTGAGTTAGTTAAAAACCGCGTCTCTGGCTGACTTCTTTAATGTTTCCAGCTAACTAATTTCAAAATAAGACTTGTGTAAAAGGGCCTTGAATATGTGCCTGATGGCTATTTGCATGACATTATGCTAAAAGACTGAGGCTAAAGCTAACCAAATTTGGCTGGGATTACTTGGAAGCATTATTTTTTTCCGCCCAACTGATTGGCTTACCCTAATATTCTTACCCTAATCCTAACCAGTCTCACACCTCGTGCCTAATCCTAACCAATCCAACCAACGAAGGCAACAAGTACTAGCCAATCAGAGGCAGAGAAGGGCGGGTCATGACTTTGCCATACTAGCAAAGAAAAGTGCCTTACTGGAGTGTAAACTTCCCCAAATCCAATACAATAGTTTTTCCTACTATGGCGAAGGCATGACCCGCCCTACTCTTCCTCTGATTGTCTTACCTTGATATTCTTACTAGCCGAACCAACGAGGCCAACAAGTAGGCTGCTAGCCAATCAGAGGCAAAGTAGGGCGGGTCACGTCTTCGCCATAGCAGGATTCGTAACGTTAGCTAAACTCTTGAAATAGGAACACTTTGGCTCCATCATAGTGGACATTATGTTCAGTTTCATTCCTGTACAAGGATCTTTCTAAAGTAAACAACCCTAAAAAATAATGTAGTTAGCTAATATAGGCTATGCTAACTGGCTTTGGCGGTAACGCTAGGCTATTGTGGTCATGTCTAGAAGCTAACCCCCAAGTTGCGAAACTCTTGCGAGATAGTTAGGCATTGACCTTGAATGGTTAAGGTTAGGATAGGTCGTCTGGCAGCGAGTCTCGCGAGAGTTAACACGTGATCTCGCAACTTGGGTGTTACCTTCTAGACACGACCTGCTATTGTATGTAGTAAACACTGCGCAAGCTGACGTTTGCTGCTGATGTTGGAGCAGATAAACACACTGCCATTCCTTGTTGGTGGTGCAGCTAGAATAATCGCTATTCGGGTCAGTTAGTATCTGCACATCTACGTAGCTCTCTGCATATCACAATGTGTCTCATTATGTTGTCTTTTTTTTTCCAACTTTAGCATTCTGCTTGCAAAGTAAGCTGAAGTAAGTAAAGCTAAAACATTGAGGCTGCACATGTGTATCACAAGGTGTCATCTAAGGGGAGTTACAGCACATATTTCAGCAGTGAGAGTCTTTGATAAAGTGCTGCTGCTTTTCTATTGATTTCATGGTTAAATATTTGCATGGGACGGGCGTATCAAACAGGCTGAGCACTGTGGGTTTGTGAAAAAAAAGAAAGAGGCAGTGATAGTGAAGTTATGTGATGCAGTTCAAAGGGCAAACAGCTGAGGATGAGGTGGTTGGGAGGGGCGCCTCAGAATCCATGTGTAAGTATAGAATGTGTGTGTGTGTGTGTGTGTGTGTGTGTGTGTGCGTGTGTGCGTGTGTGTGCACCATCTGTACACTTAAAGGATATTATGGTTATTTCTGATTTCTCTGATAACTCCTTCACTTCCCGAGTTCATCTGCCGGTCAGATGACATCCCCCCCTCCCTACAACTTTTCCAAATCCTCTAAATATTTGGCAAAAACATTCATAATCATTGTGACTGACACAATGGATGGAGTCAGATGTCAGTGTGTATTGCAACACGACCTACACCCAAAGATGAAGTCACGCTCACCGACCCGTTCTGTGCTCCTTCCGCTCCATCCATCTCTAATGTTGGTACAAAGGAAACCAACATTAAAGTGAAGTGAAAAGCATGACAGGATTCACGCTTTTTGGTTAGCAGTGCCTTTCTCCCTCCTCACTCAGACAACAGATGACTAAATATTTGGGGTGCTGATACAATTATAATTGGCCAAATAATACTGCATATATGGGCTATTTTCAAATCTAACAACTGAGCAAAAGCTTTTCCAGGCTGTTTTCTTAGTAATTTGTGTCTTCACAGGCTTTAATAAAGCCAAGTTATCTCACCACTGCACCTTAGGTGGTCTAAAATTGCCCAATTAGAGTCATCCACTCAACCCCCTAAAACCATGAAAAGCCATTCCACAAGCCTAATTTTTTGGCCGCTCTTCCCTCACACTTTAATGCACAAATTTAAATGGATTTATAATACGGCCACCAGCCGAGCTTGAAAGCAAGTGTTACTTCTTCATCTTTTCTCCTCCTCGCTGCCTATTGTGTATCAATTCTTCTTCCATTGTGCCGTGCCCTCTTCCTCTGCAGCCCTGCAGCCCTGCACTTCTCTTCAGTCAGGTTTGTGTTGGCACGCCGGCACTCTCTGGTATGCCCACTGGCCCCCTGAGATAAGCACTTCAAGGCAACAACACCAGCTTTAAATGGCCGGGCTTTTTTGTCTGGTGATATTGGTCAACACAGTCTCACGGTTTGTGAAATAGTCACGAAATTTAACCTTTAACCCAAATTTACCTTTTTATCGTGACGCTCAGCACGATTTTCAACAACACATTTTTTGTGCTTTTTCTTACAAATGTCAGGCAACACGTGACACACCTGTCAATTTCCGTTCCAGTCTTTTCAAAATAAAACAACTTAGTTAGGTTTAGGAAAAGATCGACTTTGTTAGGCTTAAGCAACAAAACTACTTAGTTAGGTTTAGGAAAAGATCGACTTGGTTAGGCTTAACCAACAAAACTACTTAGTTAGGTTTAGGAAAAGATCAACTCTGTAAGGCTTAGGTGACAAAACTACTTAGTTAGGTTTAGGAAAAGATCGACTTGGTTAGGCATAGGCAACAAAACTACTTAGTTAGGTTTATGAAAAGATCACGGTTTGGGTTAAAAAAAACTGCGGAAGTGCTGTAACTTAAGGACAGATGTTACATGACAAATATACATTGACTTTTGGTTTCACACGGGGTACGAACACCTCAAACGTGTCCTTTATACTTCTTTACTTTACTTCTCTATTTTTGTGAAAAGGGGAAATTCGTGTCTATGTACTCGAATTAATACATTACATTTCGTGACTATTTCACAAACTGCTATGCGACTGGGCTGTATTGGTCCCATAATGTAAAATGTATTTATTTATTTTTAAAATGTCACAGCACAGTGAAAGCCTGGAATGCCATCACAAGTAGAAAAATACCCAAACAAACAAGACATGGTTTAAATCCCCCGACTCTGCACATCCTTCAAGGTCTCTGAGAGAAGAAAAGGGAGTCAGCTGCAGCTGTTTGGCCACTAACCAATCAAACAAGGCTGCCGATGGCACGAAAATACCTCTCAGCAAATTGACTGTTCTATACTGAATATTGGAAAATGCTTTTAAAAACAACTTTGTGGAGATTGGAAGGCCTCCATCTGCTCAACTACTGGAAACCGATCAGGGGAATTGATTGTTGGATTTTTGTTGCAACAAAAGTTCAACAAGTTCAGGGCTAAACTTTACCCAGAGAGCTGCAAAACCATGAGAAACATGAAGTTTAAGTTCATTAAAGGCAAGAAAATAGGCTACTTTATGAAGGGAGTAAAAGCAGTTTTATTGCTATATATTTTTGGTGTGGTCTGTCCTTTTATAAATGTGTTTAAATGTCTCTTTCTGTCTTTATGTGAGCCTCCCACTCTGTGGAGGATCATCCTATAAAGCGCAATAATAATAAGAGATGTTGGATTTTTGTTGCAACAAAAGTTCAACAAGTTCAGGGCTAAACTTCACCCAGAGAGCTGCAAGACTGAGAAAAATGAAGTATAAGTTCATTAAAAGCAAGAAAATAGACTATTATGAAGGGAGTAAAAGCATTTTTATTGCTATATATTTTTGTTGTGGTCTGTCCTTTTATAAATGTGTTTAAATGTCTCTTTCTGTCTTCATGTGACCCTCCCTCTCTGTGGAGGATCATCCTATAAGGCGCAATAATAAGAGAGGCTTTATCTGCTCTAAGAGAAGAAACCGTTAGGTTAACATCTCTCTTATAAGAAAAAAAAAAGAGAAGTAGTGAAAATCTTACTTTATCTGTGTGGATTCTTCTCTGAATCAGCTGGATGAATCCTCTGCTTCGTCCCCAGTAATTATCTCTCAGCGTCAAAACTTTTTGGAAAGTTTGTTTTCTTTCTTCACTCCGCTCCAGTCTTCAATCAGAATACTTCTAATATGTCTGTCCTGGTGTGTACTGCACGGTACTTTTAAGCTGACACACACCCCTCTTCCTCTCGGTTCAGCCCACCCAGACCCCACCCAGTATGGACCGAAGTTACCCACCAGGAGGTCCCGCTGAGAGTTGAGCGCGTTTTTGGAACGCGCTGCGTAAACGTGCGCACGTAGCCGCTCTGGTACATGATGAGTAGCGCACACAGACACACACGCACATACGTCACACCCACAAGGAGAGGGAGACTGAAGGGAGAACGTTTGTTACGCAATGTTCAAGTATTCTTTACTTTTCCAGTACAGGAAGGGAGTGGAGGCATGACAGACAGTCAGAGGAGGAGGAGGGCTGGAAGATAAGTATGGTGAGTCCTGATGTAACCACCCACTAAAACCAGTAAATCGGAGGTAATAACTACAGTCTATACCGTGCACCATGAAGCCAATAATCACAATATCAACCAAATTCAGTCAGAAAAAAAAGAATAAGATGAGATCATAGTAATTGGCCTATAAAGATGGGTATACTATCATTGCCATATTATATCAAATGTATATTTAGTAGATTAAATATTAGTATAATAGGATAGGATCAAGATTTTTTACTCAAAATCAAAGTTGTCAACCTCATGGTGGCTCAGGAGGAATAAGTAATGGGATCACAAAGTCGCCAGGATACATCATGTGAGGATCACCAAATGGCATGGCAATCAATCCATCCAGTAGTTGTCAAGACGTTTTGTTGAATAAGTGAAAACTTGACCTCATGGTGGCGCTAAAAAACATCAGGGGATCACCCAAATCTTTGTCTGTACAAAAGTTCTTGTCAATCCATTCAATAGGCTTTGAGATATTTCAGTCAGGACCAAAGTGGTTGACCTTGTCATCGGTGGAGCCATGCCACTAATATGACTCAAAACCCAACATATGTCCAAAATACACTAGCAACACAATGATTAGATTGACTGTATTTGTACTGCATGTGTGGTAAGACGTGTTCTGAGTGCTGGGTGGCAATTTATTCAGCAATCTGTCAACCCGAGATAAGAAACCGTTGTTCATTGTGGTGGTATTGGATTAAACATTACAGTATCTTCTGCCACATAGCAGCATTATTTAAACATATGGCATAGGCGTACTTTATTTGATATATGCAAGATAATATAAAGGATTGTTAGAGTTTAAAATTTGGTCAGACATTGATTTATGTTATCTACTATTCGAATAGTATATTCATTTAAGTTCAAAGTTTCAAATGGTCCCCATCTGTAGATATGCAGTTTTTTAATAATACACACAGCAGCACAATTTAATCATTTATAGCGTTATTATTCCGCGGACCCCCTGACAGAGTGCAATGGTACCGTGGGGGTCCCCGGACCACACTTTGTGGATCAGTTGTCTAAGAATAGTTATTAGGTTTATAAATGGTATTATAATAACCCAATGGCTTTTTTTTCATGTCAATTTTTTTGACTTTTTACAACAGGAAAAGCACCGGGGTAATTAATCACATTAATGATGGCTAAATACCTTTCAAATGTGCCAGTTCCAGGCGTTATGTATTGTGTATGGAAGCTCACTAGAATGGCTTATTGGAGGCGTTTAAATGGAACACAACCATTGATAATGCTATTAGTTACACCTGTGCTTTTCCTGCTATAACAAGTCAAAATATCTGCTATAAAATTTTGAACAATACTCTTCAAAAGAGAAAAGCAATAAGGTAACCTTAAGGAATTTATTTATGAATTTGCTACGCTTGTAAAAAATGATTTTTCTCCAAGAATTGTAGCTCAGAGCCATACATTACGTTTTTGTCACGACTATTTGTGTTTTTGAAAAATGCACACCATTTACCACGCTTATTGTTCATCTTGTTCGCTTGACACCGGTGTGATAAACGACACGGACAACGTTTGCGGCATTCGGCAGAGCGGTGGGCGTGAGAGGAAACACAAAGGTGACTTGGGTTCGCTGAGTATCTGAGCATAACAGATGGGACCGGGCCCTGGCTCTCACACTGTACGTGGGAAACCAAACAGCCAGCAGCGGGCCAAAGGAAACTTCCTGACTATGTGAGACACATTGGGAATTGGTTTGAAATGTGGTTTTTTTTTTTGTGTTATATACAATTTTACTGAGTGAAAAACACAATAAAGGAATCAATTTGTGGTTGTTCATTGTAAGTGGACAGAATATGAGCACCACTGCTCTGCAAACATACAGTACAGCAGGACTGCCCCCGTGTCAAGGAGTGTCAGCGAGAATATTTCTGGTATGCGCTGTATTGACACGTCTCTGTTAAATAATAACCAAGTTCCTCTGACCTTTTCTGAACTTGTGAGGATCAAAAAAGGAACACAGAGCCACAACACACACTACTAAATGATCTGTTTTACATAAAAAAAATAGCCCGATAAAAAAGAATGCAGTGGATGAAAAACAGTGCAAACTGAATGTCCATATGGTGGACATAAAAAGAATAGTTTGACATTTTGCTAAATGTAAATGCTGAGACTGGCAGCAGGTTGAAACAGCAAGCTTGGCTCTGTCTGAAGATAAACACATCTGCCTATCATGGGGTTGCCAACTTCCTGAAATGGAAATGAGGAACGGGAGGGGTAGGTGTGACTATATGACCTTAGACAGAGGAGCTCTAACTACTGCGGACGTTTAACAAATATATGATTATTGCATTAATGTCCAAAACGATGGGTATACACCTGCATTGCGCTTTAGTAGAAGATGAAGACGTAACATAACAGATAAAAATGCCCACATAGGCTAGCCTACTTGGTTGTGGGAAGTACTATCCATACCATACATAATCACATTTACCGGACATGTAAGATTCAGAGAAGCAAATTTGATCAGTTTTGTATTTCTGAGCGATAGGAATAAATACATGTGAAACAGATTATCATTCAAGAGTTTCCTTTGGGCTGCGTCATCCAACAGTTAAACATATATTATTTCCCACTTTAGAATAAAACAAAACTGTATTTTCCCATTCCCATCTGTATTTCTGTAATTTCTTTTTTTTTTTTCCAATCACAGGACGATTCCTTATTTTATGGGATTGTTGGCAACCTGAACTTTTAACGCTATCTAAGACATGAGAGTGGTTCCAATCTTCTCATCTAACTCTCAGAAAATGAAAAAAAAAGCCCAAATAGCCTTGGCGAAGTTCCCAACATTTCTAACTATGAATATAGCAGATGGCAATTACAGTTTCCATGACTAATGTAGGCCTAACCTCTCACCCCGTTTCACAAGAAAATTATTAAATCTTGACAGGCAGCCAAACCAGAGACTGATAAAGAGAGACGACAACTTTAATGTGTGCTGAAGAATTTATACCAACTTATTTGTAATTCTAAAGAAATGTTCTCTCTCATATTACAGCAGTGAGTATTTACCATTGAAAAATGACTGCCATTGCTCGGATTCATATGATTCATAAGGTTCAGCCTGTGACATCACGAGCTGTGTGTGTTTTGTGATGAAATGTGTCTGTGTGCGTCTTAATCAATTGCAATGTTCATTCACAGTTTACCGTGCAGGGGCTGATTCATGCGCTGCAGTTGCTCTGGAGATGAACACAAACAGACAAAGCCAACAACAGGAGCTCTACTGTTGAACAAATGATTTATCAGTTGCTCTGCCTCTCTGCTCCAAAGCAACTGCTCTCGCTATTAAAACAAATCCTGAGCATGTCTGGTTCACTCTCTCCTCCGTGTGCAGCCTATTACAGGCAAAGCTCGGTGTTTTCTGAACACATTTTAGAGAGGAAATATGTTCCTTCCCGAAAAGTATTGAATAATTTACCAAGAGCGGACCAGAATTTAATCATTTATGACTGCTTTCCATACCTTTTCTAATCCCACAAGCGTTTTACTCGCTCCAGAGTATATTGTCTGTGCAAACCATTGTGATTTTTTTTACTTATATGGTATTGTAGTTCCATTTGAGCAATCCTCATTTCAACTGTCTAACAGGACCAAGAGTCCTGTTAGCTCTTTATAGTAGCTCTGTGTTTTGGCTCAGCGTTTAGCTTTAAAGGTCCCATATCGTGCTCATTTTCAGGTTCTTACTTACGTATTTTGTGTTTCTACTAGAACATGTTTACACGCTGTAATGTTAAAAAAACTTTATTTTCCTCATACTGTCTGTCTGAATATACATGTATTTACGCTCTGTCTGAAACGCTCTGTTTTAGTGCATTTCAATGGAATTGCAACAGAATTGCATTGCTAGGCAACAGTTTGGGTCCATGTTTACTTCATGTCAGCTGATGTTATTTACATACACTGCGACAGGAAACAAACTTGAACACATTTAGAATGTTTATGTTTAAAACCGTGTGATGGTCTATATATTGTATATTTGTGACATGACAAACGGACAGAAATCCTAACGGCTTGTTTGAAACGTATAATTTCTGAATACAGGCTATATATTGAACGTTTTGATAATTTAACAGTATTTATAAAGCACTTAAACCTGCTTTATAATATAAAAGACCTGAAAATCTCACTTTTTTACGATATGGGACCTTTAAGATAAATGCTAGCTTTAGCATGCTAACTGAATGTTAAGCAGGTATAGGGGGTGGCAATCTCATAGTATTTGAGATATTTCAGTCTGGACCAAAGTGATGGACCAACCGACCAGCAGATTGACATCCCTAGAAAACTTGGAAATCCTCTACTTCCCTTTATCTCCATCTTATTCTTTGTAATCTTTGTAGATCTAATGAATCACTTTTACCTGGATAGTGACATAGGATTGGAAGGAAATGCAGTTTACCTATGGAAAGTATGAAATGTTCTTTTGATCAGAAATGACAACATCTCAAGTTGCCTCACCTCTGATTCATTTAACTACACGCCCAAACACAGACTGTAGGCAAGGGTACGTCACTTTCCAGAGGAAGTATAATGCTGTCATTACTGTCACAAAGGGGCATAGCAGTGCCATTATTTCACAAGTCAAAAGCAAGTCATAGGTGTAAAGTCCTGACCTTAAGATTTTGACCAAAGACAAAAGGAGAGAAAAGGTGCATGTAACTATGTTTAATTAAAGAATAAAATTGAAAGAGCACTTTGGACCAAAATTATTCTAGTACTTACTGGAATACAGTCTATTTATTAACCGTGAAAATAAACATGTTTTCATACAGTAAGGATACCAACAAAAACTCTCATTATATAATCACTTTTTTTCTGCACACTTCTCCGGCACTTAAATTAAATGCTGCCATAATTTTTCAATTATGCATTAGAAGGCTCAAAACAAATGCTGCTGGTGACCTTCGAATGGGTTTACAAATTGAAAATGTCTACTGAGCATACAGCTGTCACCCACCAAGGCTCTTCTGCTTTGTGCCTGAGGAAGGTAAAATGTCTTCAATGTCAAAAAGCCCTCATAAAGTCAAAAGTCACTGGTGTTGTTGGATTGCAGGTCTTTCTTTGATTAAGTCACATGCCATGCCAGCCTTGGCTTCCAGTCCACACATCTTACCACCTACAGGTTTTGGGTGAGCGTGGTAATTGAATCCTTCTACCAGGAGAGTAACCATGCTGCCCTCTGGTGGTTACAACCAAAGCTCACTGCACTTTATGACATTACAATTAACATACTGCATAAAACCAATGATTCAATTTTGACATGTGGACAACATGCAATTACATACATGTTTAAACACAAGACAGTTTGCAGTGCTAAATAACAAATAATCATTATGTGAATTACTGTGCACTTATCAGCAGCAGAGATGCAAATATTGCAGCACTAAAAAGAATGTTATGTGCCAAGGGTTGTCTAACATTGTGATGACGGATCCATTTTTTGTATTGATCCTCAAAACAAGACTTTGTTTCGGTAGTATCAATACTTTGGGAATTCATTCACCCATGACCCTCCACCTATTTATTAACAGGCTGGAGTCAATATTGTACATCGGTGTTAATTTACTAAAAGCAATAGTGCAGGTTAAGTTTATGTGTTTAGGTATATGCCTATTTCCGACTGGGACATAATGGTCTTTTCAAGAGGGACACTGTAGACTAGGTCACAAGGGAAGCAACACTACAGCTGCAAAGGCTATTTATAGTAGCATCTAAAAACGATCACTATTTGTGTGGTTGCATATTTAACAAATCATATTAATCTTTTATTCAGAGAACTTTGTAGTAGAGGTAGTTATAAACATTTTTCAGATCAAACTGAGTTCAGTGCAGGCAAGCTGATAAAATATTAAACTGGTGGCCTACTTTTTTATTATTTTCAAAGGGCATAATTAGGCGATGTAAACTATTATTATAATAATATATAATAATATTAAGGGGATGTTAAGGTATTATCTGTGTCTTTCTGATGAATGGGTACAACGTATATGTGCCCCAAAATGACATGGGAAATAAATTAATACATAAATGATCGTGATTAAATTAAATACATTTGAATTTTGCCCAAAAGGACTAGCAAGTACTCCATGAAGTCAGAAGGCAGAGAACGCTCCCATTTTTTAATTTGATTATTATCCTAGCAAAATATATATACATAAAATGATATGGCTTAAAAGAATACCCTCCTTTTTAATTTTTAAAGATACTGATTTTAAAACATATTTGACCATTATTGATAACGTAAAACTAAAAAAATCGAAATTGACTGAAACAATTAAAGGTCCCATATTATAAAAAAGTGAGATTTTAATGTTTTTTTTTTAATTTATTATAAAGCAGGCTTAAGTCCTATATGAATGCTGTGCACCGACAGTACGAGGAAAATAACGTTTTTTTTGGAACATTACAGCATGTAAACATGTTCTAGTAGAAACACAAAATACAAGTATGAACATGAAAATGAGCACGATACGGGACCTTTAAAACTAAACGACTAAAACTATTAAATTGTTTGGACATTTTAAATTTATTCCATTTAACAGACCCTTTTTTTTTTTATTCATCTTTTCCTTTCCTTACACTTAGATTTATTTTTTTTATTTGTTGTATAATTTATTTTTATATTAATTTTATACTGTAAAATATTTTTGCAGAATTGTAATGAAAGACTGAACCTGCTAATATATTATATTGAACTTTTGAAATAAAGTAATAAAAAAAAAAAAAAAGGTCAGAGGGCGCCGCTGAATACTACGTCATCACTCTGCGTCCACAACACAACGCGTCCGTCAGGTCGACACATTTCACACGTGAGTTAAACTACATTTCGTTTCCTTCCATAAACTCTGTTTGTATCGATTCATATTTGCCACGAGTTAAGCTAAATGTTCGCTTAAATGTTCTTGAACAATTTGTTAAAAATGTCCTCTTGTTTCGGAACATATGGAGTTAGTTTGTGTCTCAGTTCTCGAGCAGAGAGTTAGCATGGCGTCTTTAAAGCCAAACTCTTATTTACAATATGTCAATATAACATGTCCTCGCTATCCGGCAACCTTATTGACCTCGTAAAACATTACTCATAACATTATCTGAATCATTAGTAGCCTGCGGTAAATTCGGCATACATTGCTGTTAGTCAAACTCTCTTGTTCACATTTAATTTGCAATTTAGCCTCGCTAACATTAATATTGATCACACACAACAGTCAGTACTGAGATACATAACGGATACAGAGAATACTCATTTGTTAGTCTCAGGGTTACTCTTACCTGTCCACTAACATGCATTGATTACAGAAGAAGTGTTTCCTCTGTCGTTTTTTTAAATTTCACTGGCAGTCTTAATTAGTGTAGTTTCATTTATATTTAATTTCTAATAACGTTTTTTTCCTGTTTGTTTTGTCATTTTTATTAAATATACATATATTTATTTTATACAGACTGACGTAAAACTAATGAATAATTTAAAAAATAAATTTGCTATTGCTACTACCAGGGTCTGAAATTGTACTGTGCACAGTACTGTACTTTGTTATTGTCATCGATAGTGGTTATTTGCATAAAAACACAATTCAAATGATTATTTAAATATTTAATTGCTTTGATTAAAAAAAATCATGGCAAGCTGTTAGGAAGTTAAACAGCTCATAATTCTCTCTCTGATATCTATTTTTATATTGCTGTGAAAACATCTCCTTCAAACAACTGTATTTATTAAATTTTCTCGCCAAAAAAAAAAAAATTACAAGATTACATTTGAACACATCATGATATGATTGTAATTGACCTTCCCCCAATAGTCATCTTGACAGAACAGAGCTTAAACGCCTCATAATAATAATAACTCAATGGTTGCATCATAGTGCATGCATAACTGTCGGACAGCATCAATACAGAGGGATCGATAGTCACGGAGGCATGAGATGCCAAGGAATCGGAAAACTAAGAACCGGTTCTTAGTACCAGATCCTAGAACCGGTTCTCTATTCCCATCCCTAACGTTTTCCCAACATTTTATGTTTAACATTAAAGTGTAAACCACATTTGATAAAGATGTTCTGTTTGATGATTCAGGAAACCATCAAATCATAATAATTACTCCATGTTTTCCTCTCATCTGTTCCCTGTTTTCATCCAGAATATCAAACTGAGCATCCTCTCTAACAAGACCAAGTCATTCTACTTGTAAACCTGCATGCTGGAAAAGGTCCAAGCTATGTTGACGAAAGCAGAGGAAAGGAAGCCGCAGAAAGGGGGAGGAAAGAAGAGGAGACACCCCGGGGAAGATGGAGATGGAGAAGGAGGAGAGAGGAAGAGGAGGGGTGGTGGTGAAGAAGGGGACGGAGGCAGGAAGCGTCTGGACGCCCTGAGTGTGGGCTATTTTCGCCGAGTTGGGGAAAGACTCAGTGAAGGCTTTGAAGATAATGAGGAAAGAGGTGAGAAGGATTTTTTTTTTTTGGACATCTGAGCAAGAGGGCGGGGGGTCTGGAAGTTGATTAAAGTTGTGAAGGTGCAGCAGAAAGGCACATAACATGAGTACACCATCATATTAGAACAGGAATCTGTGCTTTTGAACTACATTATATGGGGGCAAATAAAATCCGAAAGTCATCCTCAGATATCAGTGTTGTTGGGGTGTGGAACTTCCACCGCCAATGTGTCCGGTTGAAGTTTTATTTACTGTCAGGTATATAATATAAAGCTGCCAAATATTTGCTGGGTTGTAAATTCATTCAACCTTCAGTTAAATCTTGAGGAACCATTGAGGACACGCCTTCATTTTACAATGATGTCGAGAGCACAATAAAACAGAATAAATACAGACAGAACGTAATTAACGAATTACAAGAAGCAAACAGCCAGACGACAAGAGAACAATGTTAGAAACAATTACATTCAAGAGCGGAGTAGCTTGTTATCGTGCATTTAAAATCACTTATAGGCACAAATGTGTTTTTAATTTGAATGTGTTTTGTAAACTGTTCGAAGTTTTTGCA
>CAKALG010016659.1:0-11596 GCA_916700815.1 Helicolenus hilgendorfi
TCCAACAGTGTGTGTATTTGTGTTACCTTAGCAGCTCTAGCATTGCCGGAGGAATAAAGAATATACCATATGAATATAATCAAGTAAAAAAAGCTACTTTTTCTTTTTCCAATCAGAACAGTAAGATCCGCATTTGCATTTATCAAAGTCCCTGTAAATCCAACATTCAACATCACCCCCCTTTGCAAATGAAAAAAGTAAAGTAAAAGTACAAAATGAATGAGTTAATCTTTGCATGTAAAATATTAATAAAAAATCCATAGTGTTTTTGAGAGTCGATACAGTATCACAAAACATAATATCGCGATATTCAATTTTTCCGATATTTTCTTACACCCCTAATTAATACTGCTTTACTAAACTTTGACAAAAAGCAATAGATATAATGCTTGCTGTGCACTGCTGCTACTTTTCTGTCTACTTGAACTTGCTTATAGGAAGAAAATGGATGGATGGAGATCTGCAGCAGGGACCAAACCAAGTGTCTCTTTTGACTTAAGTAGGCAGAGAGTACTGCTATAAACTATAAACGTCTAACTTTGTAAAAAAAAATAAAATAAAATTACTTCATTCAAAAACACAAACCCCAAATATAATGTTGTGCATAATATCAAGTCTTCCTGCATTTTGTTAGCAAAATCAAACAAGATGTTAATGGAATCTGTGAGACAAAAATGCTTTTTCAAGAGCAGATGATGCACTTATGCAAAAACATAATACATTTCAGCCAGTTCATAGTAAAGTTGGATTTATAAGACAGTATACTACAAATGGATCTAGTGTGCAACCTCATTGGTAAGAAAAAAGAGAAAACAAGTGAGTGGACAGAGGAGAGAGGCCAAGATAACAAATTGGCAAATATTACACCACAAACTTTTTTAGAGCAACTGTCCGTGAGCGACAGGACAACTGTTATTGTCAAACACTGCTAGTGGGTCTAATCCTTATTATGAAGATTAATGACATATACAGCAGCCAAGAGATGCTGCATTATTTGGAGGAGTTCTCATGAAAAACTGCCATTTACTTCTCCTGACTGTCGAGATTGACAAGAGCAATATAATCCTCATCTTCCTGGCTGTTTATTGACATGTGCTGGGGGACCCAGTCCTCCGCTCAGCCTCTCACTGCTCCTCTTGTGTCAGCATCACACACAAACATTGCGTCGGCCTGTTAAACAGCTCAGTCAAATGGCAGCTGCACTGCCGCTCTTGCTAATGTGAAGAAGCACATGCTCACATTAGAGCGGTGCACCAGAGGGGAGAATTGCCTCAGGACAGACACCTACTGAGCCTTGGTCCTGTGGCTGCCACAGCGCTCTTTAAGATCCAGCATGAACCCCGAAGTGTCAGTCTATCCCGCCGTTTAATGACGGAGATAACCTTGAAATGTATCACACAGAGGAGGAACTGTTTAATTTCACAGCTTTTCGTCTCTGATTTGGATATGGCCAATTTGTCTGGTACTCATCAGGGTTTACAGGATTTATATTCAGTTCATATTTGGATATATTACGATGAATTGCAGCCTGCACTAGACAAAATGCTTCTTCAGTATTATGGCTTCTCACACTGATACAACCATTGCACTGTGTGTTCTGATTTGGTACATAGCTTATGTATTACTTGTAGGCCTACTCTATGATTGTAGGAATATAGTGTACTGCTGAAAAATTGTAGTCTATAACCAATTTTATTATTTTGCTTTTGCACAGAAAATGCATATATAACTGAGAGCTAAGCTATCAAAATAAAAAAAAATCTAAGCTACTAAATAACAAATGCTTCGCTTGATGATGTGAATTTGGTTGCTTTGAAAAAGCAACGAAAGTTTTCCGAAGTGTCAGGTGTTGGAGTTTCCCAAGAGTACATCAACGCAGCACATGCCATACCATAAGTGCCAGCCCCCACACAGACTGTTGAATGAAACTAAGTCCAGCTGCTGCAGAGCTGCTACATTGCACAGCATGATCACATTTCAGAATGGGATAAAACATGCAAAAACACCAGTGTGGTCTTTGAACATCGTTATGAAAGATGCACCAGTGAAGAAGAAGCAACAATGAATTCATCATTCTGTAGCCTACGGTGCCTCGCAGCACCAGAGAGGGCTGCACTCACAGAAATAGCATATTCGCTTCTGCACATCCCAATGAAAAACATTAAGTGTTTCTCCAGTCTCGGAAATTGCTCAACATATGTGGAAAAACACAATATCCTACAGTCCAATATCTATTATTACCTGCTGAAATTCCATTATCGGAAAAAATAATAAGCTTGTGATTACATTTTCCAATTACTCTGTGGATAATTTATCAGTCTTGTGCCCCCATTGTCAAAACATATGGATGTCCAACATCTCTAACATATCAGTTCACCTGTAGCCCTGAAGACATGACTTTTTGTAGATACAAGGATTTCAGCAAGTCACCACATATTAAAGCAATCTACACAATGTGTCTTTGGCTTAAAATCAAGGACAGTGTGATCACATCATCTCACAACCAACCACTAAGACATCTCACAATTTATGACAGTCACACTTGTTGCTGATATTTAGATTGTCACACATCCAAAGCAACACATGTCACATTTATCAACCCAGACGGACTGACATATTATCGGCAAATATTTACTTCAACTTAACATCTGCGACAAAAAATCCTGCAGATGAAAGCCTGAGGGAGCGAGATAATTGGCAAGACATCATGGCGAATCGGAAGTTGAAAGGCACGCCTTTCCTTAAAAGCTTCACAGTAAAATAAACCCATTGATCTGACAAACCCAATTAAGTTATCAATGCATATTAAATGACAATTACAAAATAAACGCTAACGTTTTTGTTGTCTTAATTTAGACTGAACAAGGTCAATCACTGCCGTGTGTCCCTTTGAAGCTTCGGCAGTGAGTGACTGCTCATCTGCTCCCAGCACAGGTCAGGCTGTCTCTAATCAATAGCCTCATCTCTTCCCTCAAAGAGTAAACTCATTGGAATGCTCCAGAGGCTCATGGGAGGAAGTACACACAGTCCTTGACCATGATATGCTGCTTAAAATGTAAATGAGCCTCTGGATAATGGGACAAGTCAGCAATGAATATGCAGACGACCACAAATTATATTTGCTCATCTTATAAATCATTTTTTGTTTGTTGGCATTTTGGAGGACTCAAGATTGTTGATTCTCAACCAAAACCAGGAGACTTAATTCATTTAACCTAGAGGCATGATGGAAAGTCCTCGCGTCTGTAACCTTGTTCACTCTTTTTCTTAATCACAAGTAAACAGCTACAAACATAGTCGTGAACCCATTAGGTCCACACCTCTCCAGCCAAATTTTGATGTGGTCCGAATTTCTTGTGTGGTTAGATGAATATCCTGAACCAGGATCATTGCCAATCCAGCCTTTTTTTTTTGATGGATCGATATCAGCTATATAAAACATTATCCATTTCCAATCCTTTGTTTGCTTCTGGTACAACAGCTGTCAAGAATGTCCAATTGCCCTGCTGCAACCATTTACCCAATGCACAATGATGAAAGCGAAAAGCCCGTGGCTACAATTACTGAAGATTATTGGCATTCATTGGCAAGCAAAGCAAGCAGAGCTGTTTGCTATGTAAGGGATAATGTACAGCGAGCCGGTCATTGTGTTAAACAAACCCTGACAGGGCGATGCAGGTCCTGCATATAGGCTTGCCGTGGTAGACGGTGTTACCGGTGTTAGACGGTGGTCGGCATACCGATTACATTACTTGCCCACCGCAAGATTTTCTCACCGTCAAATCCCTCCCTGCATAACAGCGGCCTGCTATAAAGAAATAACGGACCGTAGAATGCCGTAATTGACCAATCAGAATCGAGTATTCATGTAATAAATAAACTTAAATATTTTGTTCACGCTAGATGAAGAAAGGTTGTCAAAATCCTGTCCAAAACTATGTGCCACAGTAGACTGATACTTCTTACTTACTGAACTTTATATAAAACCATATAATATATACAAAATATAATATGAAACCATCAAAGGAAAGCAGTAATGATGGCTATAGTGTGTTATTGCAGAGCGATGCAGCTGTCAAAGATATTTAAAAAGCTGTACTGATCTTAAATTAGACCCACTTTAAGTTATGTGTGCACTCTGGAGCTGTATCATCAAGGACGTTCCATGTATCAGATTGGATTCAACCTAACATCAAAAGACTAGTGGACTGATAGTAGGTCTGAGCATAGCCTTTTATCATCTGTCATTAAAACCTCCAACCCCACTCATCAACTACTTTTCTGTGGACTTCTGTCAAATCAACTTGTAACCAGTAGTCGTTCTGTAGGATGTTGTTTTATGACCTTTTCAAAATTCGCCCCCTAATAAACACAACAGTTACCCTTTAAACTTTTAATGTAACTGTTAAGTGTTTGACAGTGTTCCCTTCTTTCTAAGAGATACCATCCAAAGATTTACCTCAGAAAGAGCCAATTAGAACTCCAATTAATTTGTCAATTAAAATAATCATACTTATTTCCCAACTCACTGGACTTGACTTTGATGTTTGTTTGTTTGGTTGCGGTGCTTCCTTTGGCAGATAAAGTATGCCTGCACATTACGTTCAGATCAGATCAAAGTGCCCGACTGCTTTGTGCAGGTACAAAAGCACAGATAAGTCTTGTAGCAAGCTAAAGTGAGAAATACCTTATTTGGCCATGCTGCTGCATATCATTGGTGAGTCCTGTTATTAAGCAATTGTACTTGCATTAGCCTTATTTTTTTATCAGTTTTTAGAACAACAAAGAGCTGACTATAAAACCAGGCATGGTGTGCTGTCACTACACACTGTGAAAATAAGAATAAAATGATAGAAGTCGTAAAGGAGTCGTAAAGGCTGCTGAAATAATGCATTTTCTTAAATCAACCCCATCTTGTATGCTTTGTTTGGCTGGGCATGTCTTGACTTCTCCCTCTGTCACTTCAGGGTTTCATATATGAAAAGCAATCATGGATACAACTAACAGTGCACTTTTCCATTTGAAAATGTTCACTGAGAACAGGAAAATGTAGCATCTCGGTCCATTTGGTGGTTTCTAACCTTGATGTGATATTCCTGCTAAATTGTAATACCAATATCGCTGAATAAATGCACTTTTCAAATATTACCTTGTTTTGCCTTATCTCCTAAGCACCATATACAAAGGTGAAGTTATCAAGAATGTTTTTGGCAAGCAACAGTAAGCTGACCAAAAGGTTAAAAGTAGGGCTGTCAAAGTTAACACAGTAATAACGGGTTAACGCAAATTTGTTTTAACGCCATTCATTTCTTTAACGCATTAAATCTTTCGGCGGTTGTAGCGGACTCAGTTTCAAAGCTAGAGTGATGTGGTATCATATGAAACTAGAAAATGTAATGAATCCCTTGGTACCAACTATGTCATACTAGCTTCTCGGGAAGAAATAAATAACGCTCCAAACTTGCGCTAAATTTTGGCAAGGAAAAACTGGCATTACCCTTTTCAAAGGGGTCCCTTGACCTCTGACTTCAAGATATGTGAATGAAAATGTGTTCTATGGGTACCCACGAGTCTCCCCTTTACAGACATGCCCACTTTATAATCACATGCAGTTTGGGGCAAATCATAGTCAAGTCAGCACACTGACACACTGACAGCTGTTGTTGTCTGTTGGGCTGCAGTTTGCCATGTTATGATTTGAGCATATTTTCTATGCTAAATGCAGTACCTGTGAGGGTTACTGGACAATATTTGTCATTGTTTTGTGTCGTTAATTGATTGCCAATAATAAATCTATACATACATTTGCATAAAGCAGCATATTTGTCCACTCCCATGTTGATAAGAGCATTAAATACTTGACAAATCTCCCTCTAAGGTACATTTTGAAAAGATTAATGCAATTCATTTACAATTAAATATTTGAATTGATTGACAGCCCCAGTGATCCAAATCCTTATTTGAATAAAATACAACAATATCCAGAATGGAAATGATCATCATATTCTCTATTTCATGCACAAAACATATGGCTAGTCTTTACTATGTTCACTTCCATACGAGACAAGAGGAGCACAAGAAAAGGATTAACCCTGGGAGTTCTCTAACGTGGCCCAAATCACATGAGGTGAGTTAGCACAGAGTACTACACAGCAAAGCAAGGAGAGGGGGGCAAAACAAGCTAATCAACATGCAGAGACAGGAAGCCGAGTGAGTCCGAGTCAAGCTGCCAGGCCGCCAGATAAAGATCTGTCTGACACGTAGCCTTTTAAATAATCCACTTGTAAGTACACCATTTAGAAACATTAGCATCCAGCTTGGAATAGGTGATTTTCTGATGGGGGAAGGGGGCAGGATGTTTGGAAGATGGATGATAGCTTGGACAGACACCGTGTGGAGACCTCTGAGACATACAGACTTTAGATGTCACTCATTAAATCCCAAAGCAACTGCTGCTGATCCTCTAGAGAGTTCTGGTAACTCCTTGGAGAGAAGAGATGTGAGCTCCCTCTCTGCCTTCATGTAGATCTTACGCAACAATGGTGAGACAGGACTGGGAATTTCCTAATGGGGTGGACTGCAACACTAGAAGCAGGTGATGTTGGCTAAAACATTCGCTGTCAGTTTGCATTTTAGACGCTTCACAAAGTAAGTCAAATCCGGTTTGTGCAACCCTTATTTGTGGTCAGACTTTCCCGCCCCCACCCTCTCTCTCCCCTGCTATTCGGATGAGAAAAGGCTAAACACAATCCCAGGAAAGAACATGCTTGATGTGAAAACATACTGGTTATTCCATTATGACTATTACTCCGTCAGTTAGTAATCCTTCTTGATATAATAATGAGACTAATGTCTGCTTACGTGTGAAGCCATCTCTGTGTAATGCAGAGGAACCGGCGTGGGAATCAGACAGGAGTTTGTCTGACTTATAAAAGGGCTAGAAAATTCATAGCCCTTCTGAGAGGCTCAGTCAAGTTGTTTGCCGTGTTAATTGCTTTGTGACAATTGAAGGCTTTAAATAAATCTGCACCATTTCAAGTGACTCAAGCTTTTCCAAACATTTTCCGTTTACTCTGTCAATTAATTATCTCAAATATTGTAGGCAACATTACCTGGCTGAGAGCAGAAATTCAGAACTGCTGGGAGGCTTCACAGCTCAGACATGGATATAAAGCTTATTAGGGAGGAAGCCACACAAAGCAATCAGCAGCCTTTCTTAAGACTCAACTATCCAGAAGGGCCTAACCACACTATTCCACACTATTTCAAAGAGAAGAGTTTTATCTTCAGATTCAAGATTAAAAGGAACAATTTTCAGGAGGCAATTTCTATTTCTCTGACAGTGGTCCTTACTTCATGCCAAGGATACGGTTCATATCTATATATGGGCCTTGACAAAGAAAGATATTGGGCGGGGGGAAACTGCTTATCCTTGTGCTTGACGTATTAGGAACAATAGGTTACTTCTTTCACTCCACAACTTTGGTGTCATAAATTTAGCTCTCTCTTTCTTTTTCTCTTCTAAATACATGGCCGGAGTAAACTGAAGATGCACAGATTGTGAGAACTGATGTGAGGTGGTGTGAGTTCATGTGCGTGTTCGTGCATGCAGTGGTGGCGGGGGCTCATACCTATGCTGGAAAAGAGAGCCTAGCGCATCTTGAGCTATAAATCAGTGCCCTGGTCAACCTGGCCAAGAGCATTTTCAAACCCATTTGCAGAAGATAATGCCAGCTATTCCTCCCAGCCCCAGGGACGGGAGAGCCAGCCTCATGAATCATTGCCCTTTTAGAGGAGCTGCAGCATGGATCTCACCTTGCTATGTCCATAGGGTTCTCTTGACTCTTCCTGGTAGGCAGAAACAAAGGGTGGCAGTGAAAGAAAACGTTTGAACTATGACCAGAGAGTTTCAAAAATCATGTTAGGAAGCATAACAACCCAGTGCTGACAATAACCGGGCTAAGAACATGAAAATGCCAGTGCACCTCTACAGCAAACTATTGTTAGTCTGCTGGGTAGGAATATTGCCAAATACCTGAAGGATACTTTATTTCAAGACAACTGCATCCATACCAAGTAAGGATTTTGCATTAGTTCACTGAATGACAAATGTTAATCGCCTGTCTGTGTATTAGTGCCAGGGAATCAGGCAATTTCACTGAGTGAGTACGATTAGATATCATCCCTTGACACAGACAGGACACAGGATTGGAAGTTATTAAAAAAACAGGGGAAATCAACTTTTGCTGTAGTTCTTCAACGTATCCTCATAAAACGGTACGTATATCTTACAAAAATGTATTCCTCATTTTTCATGCGTTCTCCTATGAATGTCCAGCAACATGTGTCAAGTTCCACACGTTACATGCATGCAGTCTTTTCAAAATAAACTGCCATCTTCACAGGACACCACCTGGTTAGGTTTAGGAAACAAAACTACTTAGTAAGGTTTTGGAAAAGGATGTGGTTTGGGTTCAAATAACTCTGGAAGTGGCGTTACTTAAGTACAGAAGTTACGTGACAAATGTGTCAACGTTGACATCCACCCATCCACCCCAACCTCCTCCCTATGCACCATTTGTTGCTCTTTATACTTCCTGGTTCACGATTTTGTGGATTAAATACACATTGATTTCATGGGATATATACGAATTACAGTGCATTACTTTTCGTAGGTAGAGCTACAAACTGTGTATGAGAACAGCCTGAATTCTTCCTTTGTATTGTGCCAATATCAACATAAAAAATATCTAACCATTATACTTTGTGTAACATTTTTGCAAATAGTAAGTTAACTGATGAATAATAGCTAGACTTATTGAAGGGAAGATAAATTGGCAAAGCCAATATATCGGCCAATATTAGCTTATTGAATTTTGGCCAGTAACTTATAAGAAACTGCAGAACAGGAATGCCAAAGATATATTTAGTTTGTTCCAAAGAGAGCACTGAGACGTTTTCAACTAAAATGTCTGCTCTGTACATATCATTGTCACAATTCATTCTAAAACAAATTTAAACTAAAAATAGCTTTTATTGGGTTTTATGTAAATAATAATAACACCAATGGTCAATATAGCCTTATTAGATTTTTTGAACTCTCAAATATTGATACTGGTATTGGTTGGGCTGTAGAGCTTTTTTGTTAGACTATAAGACTGTGAGACTTTTTGCCAAAAAAGCTGTATATACAGTAGCTTCTTAAGATGATAATTAAACACAATTTTGGATTGGGAGTAAGTAATATCTCACTATTGCCATGGTCTAAAGAAATTATTAATGTAAGGTTTCAATAACACCATTACATTTATAAATGCAAACTTACAGGATCAGGATTTCCTATGGTGTTCAGAGACACGGTTAAACATTTCTGGCCCACGTATTCTGGGTTGATCTATGGGGAATTGTAAAATGTTCTTTCATAAAACCTCCTTTGGACAGACCACTTTCTACCTTCTCTTTATCCGCATAACTTGCAATGGATCAAAACTAGGATCACTTTAAATCCAAGTTTCTGAATCTAATCAGGTATGCAGTTATGGATGATCAGGTGTCATCCCTTAGGATTTTATGTCCTTTTATGGCACATTTATTTTAATGTGTATTTAATATTTATGTTTGTGTCTTGTCGTGTCATGGCATATGTATTCTGTATGGCACTGTTTTTCTTTGAATAAAACTCCATCTAGCTATAAACATTGCAAAATTAGCCCAGGCTGTAAATGCTATGATATGTGGTATTTGAGGTTTTAGGGAATGTTTTTTGCTTGTATATCTGTCCCTATAAATATAAGCATAAAAATATTTATTCGTATAAAGGAGCTACCACACCCATAGATGTGCTGCAGTGGAACAGACCTTGTTGAAATGGAAAGCAGCCTTTTATATAGTGTCCATAAACATTAATAAATTACATTTATTACAGATACAGTAGCGCCAATGAGTTTTCCTCCATCCACCACCTAAACCATTCTGTAACCTCATGCTGAGATATTCCATTACTTTCTGACTACAGTTAGGAAAAGTCAACAGCTCTGCACTACAGTGTGTAACCTTGAAACATACTTATTGTGTAGCCTGATGAATGCTGGTAATGTGCAACTACATATTGGGTCATTTATATTATCACAGCACCATATTTATATATTTATATATAAACAGGATACAGGAAACAACTTATCATTTTGGTCACTGCGCGGACATTCCATTAAAAGCAAGTTCAAAAGTCCCAGTGATGCTTCATTCCCTGTTACTTCATTTACTTGTGCAGAGATATGAGAGTGGAACAGTAAAACCAGGTCTGTGATGGAAAGTATTACGAATTTTCAGCTGTATCTATTGCCAATTTTCTCAACTTTGAATATGTGATTCATTTAAGTACTATCACACTGGGTTGACTTATATAACAAGCATTGGAGTATGGTAATTTGTATGAAAAAGGTATATTGTAAAAAATCTAGCATGCAAGTGGTTATGGACACCACTTTTTAAAGTTGGGTGATTGGACGAATATATTGGCTATCGACGACTGGCCGAGTACATCGACGGTTGTTTTTTTGGGGCAATTGTTTGGTTGATGCTTGTCATTTTATTTTGCTGATTTAATGGCCTGCCTCCAAAGAACAAGAGACAGCGGGGGGGAATACCAATAATATTAATGGGCTAACTGGACAAAATAGTGATAAAGATTGTAACATTATTTCAATGTCAGTATTTACTATTTACAATCACCTTGGTTGGGATGTTTTACTACTTTGCTTTGATGAAATCCTTAAAATCTTCGAAAGCTATATGTATATATAACACTCACAAGCATGCTTGTGGAAATTTTGATTGTGTTAATTATCTCAATTTAAAAATTAAAACCTTATCGCTTGTAAACGGCACAGACCTTAAAGATACGATTGGTCTCTTTACAGTCTTACCATGTGAAACATTCTTCCCATGTTTCAGCATTTGTCAAGCCCAAACTAGAACCCTGAGAGTAAATTATTTACAGTAAGTAGGCTCATACTTACGTCTTTAAATGTTTTCCTGTTGGGAGAACAGCACTCTTTTAAGCCTTGCTCAGTCCTTAATTCAGTCACTGAATGATTGCATTAAGTGGCGTTATTAGAGTCACTTGTCTTCACTTGTGTCATACATTCAGGTTTAAGTAAATCACGGCATCTCGAGAAACATCTCCAACATTAGCTGTGATGGTCCTCTAAACAGTCTACGCTCGAAGTAAAAGCCACAAGCCAAGACAACACTTGGACAGCAAGGGAAATATTGCAGATGAAGCATAATCTGTACGATTTATATGTAAACTCAGTAGAGATTAAATGTTAAAGTGATGTAGATAAGAGGGAAGAAATCTTCAGACTGGCATTGGCAAAATCTGTTTTATTTAAGTGTTCCGTCCTTATTTTCTGTTCTTACTTATTCACTGCTTGACCGTGAGCTCCAGTGTGACATGATGACATGCTGTCAACATTAATGGTCTATGATGGCATCAAGGCTGTGTCAGGAGGGACCCACTAGGTGCTCAGAGCCAAGGCCCCTGGTAGCCCTCCACAGACGAAGAACTGTCATCTCCGTCCCTCACTGCCAAAGT
>CAKALG010016661.1:0-20726 GCA_916700815.1 Helicolenus hilgendorfi
CTGACTCAGCGCCTCCTCCAGTCGACCCATTAGACACAGAGAGGCTATGGCGCAGTACGTCCAGCCGCCTGGAAACAGGGAGGTGCATGACACATGAGCAGTGGATAACGACGCCTCATGACACAAATGAATTCAATTAATAAGGACTAATGATTTTTGACAATGTATTAAAATTAAAAAGTGGTTTCAATGGTTCATCCCGACATGTTTTGATGACAGACAACTAGATGATTACAGGGCACTGCAGTAAAAGCGCAGGGTGTGTCTGCGTGTGGGCTCTTTTACTGCCAAATATTTGATAGCATGCAGCTACTCTTTATTCACACCTTTTCTTGGAAGTTATCACAATGTGGCGCTACCTCGTGTTTCGTATTAACATATTTAATCACGATTAATCACATGAGCGTCCATAGTTAATCGCAATTAATCACAAATCAATTGCACATTTTTGTCTGTTCAAATTGTAACTTAAAAGGGAGATTTGTCAAGTATTTAATGCTCTTATCAACATGGGTGTGGGCAAATATGCTGGCTTTATGCAAATGTGTGTATATATTTCTTATTGGAAATCAATTAACAACACAAAACAAGACAAATATTGTCCAGAAACCCTCACAGGTAGTGCGTTAAGCATTAAAAATATGCTCAAATCATGAAGCCCAACAGGCAACAGCAGCTGTCAGTGTGTCAGTGTGCTGACTTGCCCAAAACTGCATGTGATTATCATAAAGTGGGCATGTCTGTAAAGGAGAAATCATGACAGACTTTCCTTGCCAAAGTTAAGAATTAGAAATGGTTATTCAGCCTCATTCTCCACAAGCTAGTATGGCATGGCTGGTACCATTGGATTCCTTATGTTCTAGTTCCACATGATACTAGTATCTTCACTCTGAGCCCGCTACAACCTTAAGAATCGCAAATTGCGTTAATGCTTTGAAGAAATAAATGGTGTTAAAATGAATTTGCACAACACTTTATCATCACGTTATCCTTGACAGCCCTAAAAGAAATGTGTGCTAGTGAGGAAAATGGCTGTTATGGGTGCTTTTTTTTATACTTTCCTGCACAATAATTGAAAACTTGCAACTGAAATTGAATGCAGAGTGTCTCGACAGCTCATACAAACATGAGTGTGTTCATCGATTGATGACAGGCTGTTATCAGTACATGCCACTAACCCAGGCAGCAGATCTCCATCACCCTCTACAACCCAACTGTCAGCTGCTTTCATTATCACCATGCCTTTAACTCATCCATAAACATCACCACCATCCCCGGCTGCTTATCTGTGTTTGTGTGATGGAGAGAAACAAAGAAAAGGTGGGGTGGAGTGTGTGGGGTCAGGGGTGTAAATCTGCCAAACATACGTGTATAGCTCACTATCTGCTGGAGGCACAGGAAAATCGGGGGGAGGGGGATGAACATAAATCTGAATCAAACTGTGGGAAATCCAAAATAGTAAGTTGGGACAAATATTCACACCTGAAGGCAACTACTTTCCTTCACGGGCCACAGTACGTTATTCATTGAAACCAACAATTGGGAATTTTTCCAAGTGCATTTAAGGGAAAAAAAGAAGTCTTTGGAAAACAAGAGTGCATAGCCTAAAGATGAAGAAAATCCTGGAAAAAGAGGAGGCAGTGAGATAAAAGCCAACTACACTGAATACATACACATGGAGAGAGCTGATTTATTACCCTGGCACCCTAGTGTCTGTAATACCATGTTTCCCGTATTGAACTGCACAGAAACACAATAATCTACAAAAAACAGTGCAAATTTGCAGTCTGTGCAATTTCAAAGTGCACAGTGCGGGAGGTCTTGAACAAACACAAACTTCAAAAGGGTGGATGGGTAATGAGCATCTACTGTATGTCTCTACTGATGTGTAATCAGCACTCAGACAGTTGGCTGGTTTGCAGAAGAGAGCGGAGTCTCAATGAAGACTGTAATCATAGAAGTTTAATTTATCACAAGGAGGGAAATTACACAGATGCTCTAGGATCTGCTCTTAAAACGGTTTTATTTCAGTTGATTTAATTCATGCAGGCTGTCACAAAGTTGACAGGATATCCTACCTAGGATAGCAGCCTAGCTAAAGCCTAGGATGAAGGCTTTTGTGTCAGAATAATAAGGCTTCATTTGAGTGTGCGTGTATGTGTGTGTGTGTGTAGGGGGGGATTAATAAGGACAATGTATCTACAGAGATGGATTTTAATGGCTAATCCTTTAAACCAGTTACTCCCCTCAGCCAATTTCATGCCCTTTACTACAACACCGCCAACGCACCCACAATGTTTTGATCTGATATGAACCTTGATGATATTCATAAATCAGACATTTAGATCTGAGCGACGTAGTGTGTACATTTGTGCTCTTCTTCTCCGACCTACCAGATCACCCCCTGATGTGCATACAGCTTTCAAACTCACATTTTTGACATCTGTAACCGCTGTATAAACCATTACAAGATAATACTCACCATGTGACTCTCTCCCGGCTCCCTGGCCGAACCCATTGTCGTACGACTGTGTAGAGGACAAAGAAGAGCCATGTAATTACAAGCAATATTTCATCAGTCATGAAAGGCTAATGTGAGCGTGGAAAGAGATTAGTGTCAGAACTGCATACATTTATTCCATGTTTTTATTCATACTGAACCTCTCTTCTAAAAGCATAAAAATTAATTGTGAGGCATAGTTTAAAACTGAATTTTAAGATGTCCATGCAAACAAACAAACAAACATTAACGTGCCTTCCCAGCTGTTTTAACTGAGCGCTGCTCAAATGTGATGTGTCATTCTCAAACTGAGTCTTGAGGCTTCCCTCTTGTTCTTACTGGTCAAGTCACAACTGGATGCATCATCAACTGGCATGCTCACTTGTTGTATTTTTATCTTTCCTTCTTTCTTGTATTTAGTTGTGTTGCAATCCAGCGTCAGCAGTTATAAATGGTAAAATGGTAAATGGACTTGCATTTATATAGCACTTTTCTAGTCTACCGACCACTCAAAGCACTTTATACTACATGTCAGCATTCACCCATTCACACACACACACACACACACACAGTCACAGTCATACACTGATGGCAGAGGCTTCTATGCAAGGTGACAAACCTGCCCATCAGGATCTAATCTAAATGCTCATTCACAAACGGTTGGCACAGCCTTTGGGAGCAATTTGGGGTTAAGTATCTTGCCCAAGGACAAGGAGGAGCCGGGGATCGAACCGCCGATCTTCCTGAGTCACGAATTTGCGTTGATGCGTTATTATCGCGTTAACTTTGACAGCCCTAATCACAATACATAGTATGTCAAATGCAGTATGCAAGCCAGCATGCTTTTCTGGCTATTCTGACCCACAATCCTCTGCACAGCGGATATATGAGCAAGAGGGTCAAAGTTCAAGGCGCAATGTTTTGATGAAGTAGTATGTCCCAATTGTATGCATACTACATGCAGCAGCTGCAGTACGTACTAAAAGTAATAAGAAAAAGTGTGATTTGGAACGTATCAACTGTTTTATGCAACAGAGCAGCTAAAAATGAGCATGCTCCATGGCCTTGTTTTGGGACTACACATGAGGACCTGGTTATTTCTGTTCATAGAGAGAAAATGAATAAGGTTTCATAAACCTGCAAAACTTGATCACTTGCTTTAACCCAACCTTATGTTCCCTGAAACTGTGACAAGTTTCAAAGCAATAGTACAACCACAGATGGCAGTCACTTAGGAAAAACTAACAAGGTTGAGTTCTTGTCTGTCTGTGTGTCTGGTCTGATCATAACAATAAGGTTGGTAAATGGAAACCTGGCGCCGTCCAAATGTAAGTGAAACTTCAGTGAGGCTGTTAAACTTGTCTACTCTCCTGGGATTTTCAACCCCAAACCAGCTATCATCTGGTGGTTTCTATATACTCAGTAACCAACAAGTAACTTGCATTGCCAAAGATATTTTGGAATCCACCCACCAGTATGTGGCAAGTGGATAAATATACTTTTCAGACATGAATCACAGTTATCTGTTAACTAATTAACGGAGCTTTCCCTCCCTCTCTCTCCCGCCTGTGTGAGAGAGAAATAGAGAGTCATACACACCCTGCCCACAATAGAGAAACTATGTAATGAAACACTGTTAAATGTCTTCAACTTAAAATAGGCTGGAGTTTAAGGGTGAATGGGACCATCTCTATTCTCTGGCGACTTGAGTTGTACAAGAGACTGAGATGACACTGGAGCATGAAGACAATACCTCACACAGTCTGCATTGATGTCAAAGTCACGTCTGATGGAAAAACAACTGAGGCTAAAGTAAGGGTTGAGTTACACATCAGTCAACAATCTGACAAAAATATCACTCAAGTGCCACATCATAAAACTGAAACATGTTTTTCTCCCAGAGAGGTGGCAAAACCTCTACTACAGCTTTAAGACCATGATGCACACACACACACACATGTATTATAAATGAAGTATTTCTAGGCAGAGTGCCACCTACAGAATGTGGGTGGCCTTTTATCTCCATTCAAGTGGAGAGGCACTGCTTTGAATGGAGCAGAACTGAGGTTGTCCCAAAAATGTCATATTCTCCCTACAGTTTAATGCCTCATTCTTTGGTTTAGACATCTACTCACCAAACTTCCTCTGATGTACTCAATGGCCTTTTGGATGTCCATGCCTGACCAGTCATCCAGCATATAACAGATACTAGCTGCACAGTAGATAAACCGTATATCATTTTCACTTCCTTCTGGCACTGCGTAGAAACTGGAAGCAAGAAGACACACACAGACACAGGAAGCAACAAAGACAAGAGAGTTACACACACAGTTGAAAGTTAGCTGAATGTCTATGTTCAGAATTTGTCAAATCATATCATAAAATAAAGCCCGTCAGCTGAAATTGCTAAAGGGGTTAACTTGGATATATTTATGTCTGAAGATAGTGTGATCTGTCAGACATGATATACACAATGTATGTGTGTCTGAGTGTTTGTGTGTGGACAAATGGGAGTTTATGTCAGTCCGCATTAAGACCGCTAGTGTTCATATGACCTCAGGTACATTTGAGTCAGAGTTAAAGTGCCAGCGCAGATCAGAGTGTAAAATGTGCAAATTTGTGTGTGTGTGTGTGAGTGAGTATATTTGTTCACTAACCTGCCATCCTCCAGCTGCAGTGCTCTGAGACCAGCCAGACAGGCCTGTTTGTTCACACGGCTCAGGTCGTCTCCCAGTATTAACAGCGAGCACAGCCCGGTGTAGGTCATGGCTACGTGGCCACTGTCATATGGATGGAGCACACCTGGGCCCTGAAGAAAAATATCAAAATGAAATATTATTCATACAACTTATTAAAAGAAACACCTGGAGGAAAAAAAGCTGTTTAAAAACAATGACAAGACCAGACAGATCAAGTATTTAGCTCTCTACAGACAGCCCAAATAGACCTTTTTGGGGAAATTACTTGGGTTGGCAATGCCATTATATCCACAACTATGTCTCCGTGGAGATAGATAAGTAATGCCAAATGTGACAAACACATCTATTACAATAACTGGCAATATTACAACTGCTGAGATGGTACTAATAAAACAGGAAATGGTGCAGACCCCCTGATGTGAAAGAACAGATTGGTAAAATAATGACTACGTTTACATGCATAAAATATTCAGTTTTCTGCCCTTATTCCAAAAAACAATATTCCTACTAAGCTGATTACATGGCTAATGAAAATTTATATTAGACTAATATTCCTGTTTACATGCAGCTGTCAAAATAGGATTCTTTAAAAGGTCACTGTTGCTATAGATGCGCATATCCAAAAACCGGTTGATAACCAAGTCTTTCAAAATGTTTAGGCGTGTTTCTCCTTCTGTCCAGTAAATGTGTTTTTTTCTTTTGGACATGCATCTCTACCCCAGCCTTGCAAACTGTTGGATGGATAGTTGGTTTGTGTACAACGCACAGAGTTGGCCGTAGACAGGCTGTGTGTCACAAGCTGTGGTAAAAACCCAAAGAATGCACCTAAAACCCAAATAATATCGGCATATCCCGCGTGTTTTAATAGGAAAATGCTCCATTCAGAATAAGCCCTAATTCGGAATATCCAAATGAAATATACTGTTTACACGGCCCGTATCAAATTCCAAATATTGTCATATTCTGAATAATAGTAGAATATTTGTATGCATGTAAACAATGATTGAAATGGCTTTAATATTTTGAGAGGGATTAATCCAAATTGGAAAATAGAGAAACATGATCACAGCAGTGAATAGGTTTACCCAAATTCTATCTTTAGACCTATACAAAGGGGGGGGGCTGCTTTACATTTTAAATGTAGGACACTTGGCTAAACTTGGGATCAGGTCTAAAAACAGTGTGTGGTAAGCCAGTACCTTAGTGCTGTAAGGAATTCCAATATGTGACGATCCTCGAAAGCCACAACGACTAAGGTTAGCTTCTGGAAGAGAATAACAGGAGAAGAGAAGGTGGAGATGTTAGACAGGATTATGAACTGGTTAACTTCAAGAGAAACTGGAACAAGAAAGCCCTACTCTGTTTTACTGTCTCACAAACTAGGTCTCACTCTGTCTGTTTTGACCTTCTGCAAGGTGCTGCAAAGATGCTCAGCTGGTTAAAAAAGTATACTGCTGCCATCTACTGGCCATTATAGAAACATTAGATACGGCAGAACCCAATTAACAAAATGTCATCATACTGCAAAGAGTGAACAATATGCTACACTCAGTTTCAACATATGTCAACCTAACTACTCTTAGAACAATGTTTTTGAATGCGTCACACATCATATCACTATTTCTGATTGAAATGGATTACAATACATTGATCATGTTGCACTACATGATCGGACGTGCATGCTCACTTAGTCTTGAATTTGTATTCAAGACAGAAAATGTCTACAATATTTGTGTATTTTTAGCATTGTTATGTTGAAAACAAAACTGCTAACTAAATTTTGAAAATGGTACCTACAACAACATCAGAGACAGAAGTGACACATTAGGAAATCTCAAGTGCCTCCCAAGCTGTATTTTCACCTAATAACAGAAAACCAGGCAAGACACCAAACATATGGCAGCAGCAAAAATGAGACCAATCAAGCGTGGCCATCCCGACATGGTTTCTGTTGGTGTCTTGAATAATGAACAAACTGGGCATCTAAACAGATGGCACAGAGCGGCTTGAAAACAAGTCATTAAATATTTAGAGACAAACATTTCCTTATGAACAGGGGTACGGTTGGAACAGGAGAGGTGAGGAGGACCTGTGGAGGCCAAAATCTGTTTCAAAATCCAAAAAGTGTGAAAATATTTCACATACTTTGAAGTTTGAAAGCTCTGAAGTTGTCCTCTCTCTCCCACCCTGATGAAACTATAGACCCTTACATACACACATTCCCTTAATAGAATAATTTACCTCAGATATTTCAGGAAGTATTTACGCTTCTGTCGTTTCCACAAGAAACTCCTTGAAGTGTACATTCACACACCACCATCCACCCCACTAAAGCTCCTGGACATTATGAAACCTTGAGTACATTCAAAATCACATGAAGCCCTGTGTCCATTCAACTTACTCATGATGTTATTAGTTGCTTTGACAGCAACATTTTGATTTGCTGCTTAATGTGAACCATTGTTATGTATGTTCTTGACAATGTATACCTGTACTGCAAACCTTTTTTACGATTAACTAAACGTGAGAAGATATGAGACTTACGGTCCTCTGTGGGAAGAACCTGTAGCGAGTAGATCCACTCAATCATGGTATTCCTATCAATCACATCCAGAGCATCCAGCACATCGAGACCAGACAGGGCAAAAAATATGATCGTTAACCTGGAAAGAGGGCAGAGAGCAATCTTATTAATGAATAATTTAATATTGATGGACAGAGGGAGACGCATATGCAAGCTACAAGAATGAATGCATGGTCAGTGATGTGCATCAAATCAGAGTGTGTCACATTACATTACTGGGTGATAAAACCAAACTCAAAAGAATATATATATAAAAAAATATCCTGATTGGCTAACAACTAACAATTGGTTGTTTAAGTTCAGCTTGTAATGCAGAGATATTTGTTAAGTTTACAAATGAAGAACCTGTCCAACTTACACATTACATTTCCTTTATGTTCACTTTCAAATGAGCCTTATTCCTATGATAAAACCACCTATTAATGTTTACTCATTTAATATTGATGGACAGAAGGAGCCAAGCTATAAGATATGAATGAATGCATGGTCAGTGCTGTGCATCAAATCAGAGTGTGGCAGTGAACATTACATTACATTACTGGGTGATAAGAGCCTGATTGACTAACAATTAAGACATTAATGTTGTTAAGTTTACAAATGAAGAACCTGTCCAACTTACACATTACATTTTCCTTTAAGTTCACTTCACAAATTAGCCTTATTCCTATGATAAAACAACCTATTAATGTCCTCTAATTAGTTTAAAAGCCAACCTGTCATAACTTCACAACCACTGCTGCTGTTAGCAAGCCAAGCTAAGCTAAGTAGCATTAGCCTCCATTCAAAGCGGATGAGCCTCTGCTAGCTTGAATGCTAATCAAGTTCTTCACTCAAACACAGAAACTAAAGCAACGTGTACTGTTCCAGTGAACGTACCTGGTTGTTTCCAGCGAGGCGTATCTCTCGGGTAATATCTGAAGTGTTCTCTGGAAGAATCGTACATGTCTATCTCTTAAAAAGTCTATTTGCTCAAATTCTTCAAACTGGCTCTCCTCTTCCGCCATCTTTGCATCCGCACCTATGAGGAATCTTTTCCGGTACGTTTGCTTTTCAAAATAAAAGCTCAACACTGCACATCAATGTACAGACAGTGGTAATTCAGAAGTTTTATATTCCTATTGAAGACACAGCTAGTACACATTATACAAATTGTATTGTTCCACAGAGATTGCATAAATATAGACCTGAGATATCAAATATGTGTTTTAGTGTGGTATATAGAGGAGGGCTCTTTTTTGCATTGCACCTTGTCATGTACAAAACTTAACATCTTTTGGCAGGACTTCTCTGACATTATGACAAGACTTAAACAATTTACTTTCACATTGGATCCTCAAATTTGCTTATTAGGGAACAGTTATTAGTACACCTCTGAGAAACTTTCAAAAAAGTTTTTAGAAATAGCTCTATGCATCACCAGGAAGTGTATATAGCAATTACATGGAAGTCTGATTCCCATCTCCTCATATCTAGATGGCTTCTGGAAATGGACAGCTGCATTCCACTTGAAAAGATCACATATACCCTGAGAAATGAATACAACACCTTTCTGAAGATTTGGCAACCCTATTTAACCTATATGGACTCCTTACCAACACCTATATCGGATTTGATATAACAAAATTGTCAGACTCTATTCATCATTAGTCATCTGAATAAGTCAGAACACTGCATCTCGTTATTTATGATTTCTTTATTTGTGTATTTAATTCGTTTTTTTCTATATCCTTTTGAATTCAATTGATCGTTAACCGGCATACTCCTTTTGAGTATGGCTCTTTTTCAGATTGTATGTTGGTGGGATAGGGAGGGAATTTGGAGCCATGTTTGTGTGAGTTTGTGTTTTGTATATTTGGTAAACTAAACATTTTTGAAAATAAAATATTCTAAAAAAAAAAAGAATTGTATTGTTGGATATTACGTTTGCTGTGAATACCCAAAAACACTGTTGTCAGTCCACCATTTTAACAGAGCACCACCATAGATGAGAAGTTGTGAAGTTTACACAAGCTTTTATTTAAAAATAAAATTTCTGTAAAATGTAAGTTAATTTAATTCATAGCAGCACACAGTAGATTCAAAGAAAGGCAACATCTGGTGTTGAGGTCCTATTACGTACATTTAATCTAATTTCCATAAAGACAGAAAACTGAATTCTGAATGCATTTCAGGACTCTTCAATTGACTTTCACTGTTGCTCATCACAGGCCTTGTCTCCAAGTGGGAACAGCTCTGCAACAAAATGACAGAAGATTTCAGTGTTTTCACCTATTATTACCCACAGGTTTCCAAATAGAAACCTGACCTAGTGATTGTGTAAAAGTTGGGGCAATCAGACCTGTGAAACATCTGTAGCAAAGGCCCTCCTCCTGAAGGTCCAACGTGTTTCATTCGCTCCTCCCAACCCTTAGTGGGACGAGTAAGTCTGGAGGGGTCTCTGCTGACATGACCATCCACCTGAATGAAGAACAAACATTAACCTTTACCTAAACCCACAACCCCATTTATTTAAGAAATGTTTTATTTAAAATGTGTGTGACTTGTTCACTGTACAACCCTTACCTTCTCCTTCAACTTAGCAGTGATTCTCATCTGTCTTTCCTCTTCCTCTTTTTCCCTTAGCTGTTTCTCCTGAAGCTTTGCCTCCACCTTGTGAAGATCCTGCAGAAAGGCAGAGACAAGCTTTGTATTTTAGATAGTTTAGTGACTTCTCTTCTAACATTAGCCATCCCTTAAATACATCGCAACCTCACAAAACAAAAACTGTTCTCTAATGAGAAAGCCTGGCCCTTGAAAGAGGTAGCACCAGGCAAAACAGATCAAACAACTGGTGTGTCTTGGTGTCTCTGTGATTCTCAGAATTCGTACCCTTTCATTAAAGCGTTTGATGCCCTTTGCTGCCTCCCTTCTCCTCTCATCCATCTCCCTCTGTTCCTCCTCTCTCCTCTTCCTCCCCTGTTCCTCCTCCTCCTCTCTCCTTAGTCGTAGCTGCTCCTCAACGGTCAGCTTCACCTCCAGCTGCCGGCGACGTTCTTCCTGATAAACAGAAATCATTTTGATAAAGCTAAGGGCACCAACCATGCACCTATGCGTATGCGTATCAATTTGCATGCCAAATAAATTCAGAAACACGGAGATAAGTACATACCAATACAGAAGCACTATCTTTGATGAAGCACAACTACATTAAAATTACTTTTCACACACACGCAAAAGCACCTTTGCCCGTCTCCTCATTTGTATCTCCTCAGCCAGCCTCTGCTCCTCCTCCTGTTCCTCGTTCCTCCTCTTCTCTTCCTTCCACTGCTCCATTCGTCTCACCGCCTCCCTCCTCTCCTCCTCAGTCCTTAAACAGAAGAGGATAAAACACACTAAAACAGACATGACACCAAAGTGACAGTAACAAAGACTATGAGCAAATAAAGCCCCCAAATTCACCTTTATTTAAGGTGACCAATGAAAAACTTTGGGCGCTCATCAGATCTGGTGGGATCTTATGAATTGATGGTGCATTTCACTGCTTTGCCCATGGAATCAATGTCTGCTCCACCTCGTCTTTCTGTTTTTTATTTTCTATTCTGCTCTATTTCTGACTCACCTGTGTTGGTGGGCCTGGCTCTTGGTCTCCTTCTCTCTCCTTCCTGCCTCCTCCACCTCCTCCTGACGCTGTATTCTAGCCTGACGTTCCTGATGCTTGCTGGCTTTCCACCGCTGAATAGCCTGGGTTTGGCATGAAGACAAGTAGCAAAAATGGAAACCATGAAATATTTAGAAGACAGTACCACAGCTACCAAACAGCTCTTTCTGAGCTCCCAGTTTAATACAAAATAAAGACAACTGTAACTGATGTTAATGGAATACAAGTGTACAAGCCCTGTAGGCATACTATTGGAAACCAATCAATTTATAGTAGAGACAGGAAGGCAATCAATACACTCCAAAATATTAGAACAAGTGAGGAAGGAAATATATTAAAAAGCCTTTACTATAGTGGCTAAATCATAAAAAAAAAAAAAAACATGTTTCGACCACTGTAGGTCTTTGTCAGGGCTTTTAAGCTTAGGCTAAGGGCTTTTTTAGTGCCTGGATTGCCTTCCTTCTTCTATCCTGATTTTTTCCTCATTTTCCAAGAGCACCCAACGTGTTTTTGCCTCAAGGTTGAGTATGCAGTTATCTCTTTCCAAATTTATAATAGAGGTTGGACTATATTGTACATACAAACAGAATTTTGTTGAATGTTGAATGTTGAAATTATATTTAAAAAAATAATAGAATAGAATGAAGTGATGAGAGTTTAAAATAAATAGTTTATAATAAAACTATATTTATTATGTAGAATGGAAAAAAAAAGAACTTCAATTTGGGACGTTGGTTGTTAAGTCTGGGACAGTTGAAAGTAAAATTCGGGACAGTTGCGAGACACTGAGGAAATAAGTTAATTCGAAGTCCTGCTCTACCTCTCTCTTTTTGTCTTGTAGGTGGATGAGCTCCTGATGCCAGTCCTCGTGTTGTTCTATCTCCTCCAGTGTTTTACCAGGCAGGTACAGCTTGGCCTCCTTCCTGTAGGCTGGTTGCCCGCTGTGCTTTGTCCACACCTGTAAATCAAACGGATTAGAGTAGGTCAGACAGGGATCTCACAGCAATTAACCTTTGTCTTGCATCTGCTACAACACTGTTGGTGTTCTGTGACTGTGTGCAACGATCTGCAAGTGAAAGGTGGCAGAAGGAATGAGCATTTTCATTACAACAAAACAGAATAACAATGATGTGTTACTTGTAGGAAGGTTTGGCGGTCATATTGGTCCCAGCCACCACACGGGCCTCCTGTCTTCAGCAGGAAAGCCTCCAGTGCACTGACCTCTGCAGGGAGGTCTCTGTCCGGGGGTTTGGTCTTATGGACAAAAAAAATGCAATAAATGAAATGCTGCATGGGTCCAAATTCTGGATGCATTCTGAAAAAAGACACAGGAATTTTTCTGTTGACTCCTAACACTTTGTAAAATGTACTACGAACACTTTGTTATGATTTCAAAAACATGTTTTTTCTGTCTGAACAGCTCAAAAGCAGTAATCCTGTGATATTTATTTATCACACTCTAAATCTAAGATTCAATACTCAAACTTGGCTCTCCCTCCTCTTTTCATTGTAGAAATGATGGACAACAGAGAAAATACAGAAAGGAGGAAGATGAGGAGAGGGAGACCTTCACAGTGGGAGCTGGGTGTAGTTTGGGGTCTGATTTAACAGCGAGGCTCAAGTTTTCAATCTTCTTTTCATAAGCAGTAATCTCCTGTCTGCACGTCCTCTCCTCCTTCAGAAGCTCCTCAAAGCTGAAAGGAGCAGAGAAACACAAAGGATGACTGTCATCTTATTTTTCATTAGAGTACATGTATTCATTCCCAGTGTGGAGCAAACACTGATCAGTAGCTGTTACTTGCCTGCGTACTTGGGTGTACATAACCTTTTAATTTTTTAATAGTTTTAACTTTTAACACTGTACTGGCGTGTTTTTATTTATCTATTTTTTTTTTATTGGATTAAATATGTATTGGATTGCATCATATTAAATTGTGTGTGTCTCTATTTTTGTGCTCTCTGTGTGTGCATGTAACTAACTGAACATTATAAGTTAAAAGTGGTATTTCTTAAAGGGAATTACATCGTATAAGGGTTTCTACTTTTCTGGTTACTGAGTCAAAGTTGGTCTAAAGTTGTTCAGTGTATCCTGTTACCATGACTGCTGGTCCTCTTTTAGGGCATTTATTGAGATTTCCACATCTGACATTATTTCCTGTAGTCTTTCAATCACTGAAAACAAACCAAGTAGAATTGCAGGAACATTAATAACACTCTGATTTCCATTGTACATGATTATTACACTGCAATCACCACACTTTCACATATTTATGTAGCAGAATGTCACAAATATTGATATAAATGATGACAAAAAAGTACTGAATGTCTCACAAGATGAATGACTGATAGAATAAAACTGTGTGGTATAAAACTTACACTCAGGAGTCGGCTTCACATCTATTAGCTGTCTCTGAAACTTCTTCACACCATTATGAATCTTCCCTAGCTGCTTTTGAAGCTTCATCTCTAAAGAAAGAAAATGCAAAGAACATGATGAATAGCAGTGGTAAAGTGTTGAGGGTGGATGTTTCCGTTAACATTAGTTTATGACTCCACTTCCAGGGAGTAGCCAGAAAAAAAGGAACTGGATATAAATCCTCACAGTAGAGTACTTTATACCCCATTGTAATAATTCCTTCTCAGAGGCCCTCTCAGCCTGCCACATTAAAACATCTGGGGGAAATGTTCGCACACTGTAATGCAAAGAAAGACCCACTCTCAGCATTTCTTTCTTCCTCCAGCATTTTCTCGTACTCTTCCACTTCTCCAGGCACATCGGTCCAGCCATTCTTTCTGCACTGAACACTCAGCGTCCTCTCTTTCTCCAACTTTTCAATCCTATGAAGAAAGAGGAGACAACTTAAATTACATCACTTGAGGTGTGAACTGTCCGCAAAGCTCAAGAATTGATTTGACGTGTTACAGTGGTTTCGTGATTAGTTATATTAATACAGCACAAATAAGGAAAGTGCCTTACTTTTCTGTTTTCACCATGAAAGTAAAAGTATAAAATGGGTTTACAGTGGTGATTCAGCTGCACCAGATCAGTTCTTGCTATTGTCGGACTTGTATGAGAGTTTTATTTTACTCCTCATTCAAAACATGTAAGTGAAGCAATTGGGGCCAAAAGTTACATACAAACACAGATGAAACACAGGACACTGGACAAAACAAAACAAACACATTTCAATGTCATGCAATCCAATACATTATTCCTAACAGTGAATACCATCTTTTCAAGCTTATATAAGATGTAATGTTTTGAGGCTGTAGTTTGTGGTAATGTTGTTGAATAAGTATATTAGAGGGACAGCTCAGGTTGGACGGTTTGGAGACAAAGCGTGACAGCCGAGATAGAGATGGTTTGGACATGTGCAAAGGAGAGAGATGCTGGGTATACTGGGAGAAGGATGTTGAAGATGGAGTTACCAGGGCAAACGGAAAAGAGGAAGGCCAAAGAGGAAGTTTATAGATGTGGTGAGGGAGGATATGCAGGTGGTTGGTATGACAGAGGAAGATGCAGAGGACAGGAAGAGATGGAAACAGATGATCCGCAGTGGTGAAGAAGAAAAAGAAGAAAAAGAAGAAGAAGAAGAAGAAGAAGAAGAAGAAGAAGAAGAGTTTGTGGTAATGTTGAATTTCATTTATTGTAAGGCGTCATTTTATCCACCCATTGTAGCTGTACAGTGAAAGTTACGTGTTTAAAGATTTAGCATTAGATATGAAATAAATAACTCTGAGAAGCTTTATACTTACTGCCTCTTGTTTGTCTCTGCCTCCCTGAAAAACTGAGCAGCTCTCTGCCTGACCAGCCTCTGATCCTCGCTGTTACTGCTGACACTAGGAGGTGATGTGCAGACCTGCTGGACACTGCTGGAGTCTCCCTGCTCAAAGTCATTCAGAGAAAGCAAAACACAACAGCTGATAGTAATGCAGTATACAACAGAACACTAAGTTCCTTGTGACACCTGAAGGCAGCACCATGAACCAAGTAGCACACTAGTAGGAGCAATATATCCTCCTACAAAATACCATACAAACAGAATTACCATTGTCAATTATATTAACTAATTAATTCTGATTAATTAATTGAACGTCAGTGTAACGTTACGTCTTTAGTTAGCCAGCTGTCTCCTCCATAATATGTAGCTAACTAACTATGGAGGCTAATGTTAGCTCGTCAGTCGTCCCAACAGTACGCCCTTTTCTCCTGCTTTTCTTGACATTTCTAAACATTTGAGATATATAAAATGTTGTCTACTACACGACAGTTTGATAATAAATGTAGTGAAATAGCTCTGTGATAGCTACCGAGCAATGTTTATCTTTATCACCGCGTCGTGTGGTTGCCATGGATGTATTAAAGGTGGTTGCTAGGGTGGCCATGTTTGAAGTGAATCAGTAAACATTAAATAAAACTTTATTTAAAACACTCCTGTAGTGCTCCTAGTAGTAGTTACTGGTTCTTACCAGCAGAGGTCGCTGCTGCTCATCATTAATGGATTGTATGTGTGAACATTACAGACTGAGTAGTAGGACTGGAGCATAATATAACTGGTGCTGTAAATGGTGATGATCAGACTCTACACGATGGAAGACAAACCTAATGTAACCAAAGAGACTGTAACCATGACAACAGAGTGCTTAACCGTAACCAAATTACTTGTTTTTCCATGAGATAATCAGACTGAATGGGTCTAAAAATAATACTGCAGCCTGTAAAAATACACACCATGTGTGTGATTGTTGAATGTGAACTCCCTCCCTGCCCCCCAGATTGCTAAACTTACAAATTGCCTTTAAAAATATTTAGGATATGATCTTGGTGTCCTCAATTGTGGCCTGATAATCAAACTGACTTACACTTTAATAGGCTTCTTTATCAAAAAGTAAGTACAGCTACAAGCCAAGTATACCTTTCTGTAGGCATATAAGGCAAGAATACTAAATTATACTTTTCTTAAGTATATCTCGATCAAAAGATTAAAGGGACTCTATGTAAGAATCAGAAATGCTTGTTAACAGCGACACCTGTGGCTGTTAAATCAACGAAAGTCAGTGTCGGACTGACGCTTGCTCGCTCTACATAGACATGAACGAGCATCGCTCAAAACAGTGAGGCGACACACGTCAGATAAAAGCACAATATCACTCTATATTTCAGCTGCTTGGTAGTAATGTTAGCTGACCCGACGAAGGTCTCTCCATGAATCATCCATCCTAGTGTTGGCTTTTCCTGCTTCAGCCTCCCTCCCGGTGTCCCGAGACACCAGCATCCGGTCGGAGACAATAATGTTTCTTGCTGCGGAGCAACAGACACTTCACAAGACACGGGAAACCTCTGTTGGTCTGGAGGAGCTGCAGCATTTATTTCTGCACAAACATCCACTGTACATTCACTAGATATTCTCAGAGCTACGAAGCCTTCTGCAGTGTGTAGTGTACGTGCATGAATGTGATGTGGAGCGAGCTGAGTGAAGGCAACCATGCAGTCCCTTTAAGTACAAGTAGGCCTATAAACCAATTATACTTAGACTTTTCTGTATCCTTGTCAGTATGAGCCAAGTATACTATGTATGCTTTTGTGAAGTATATCTCTGATAAGTACATAAAAAGTAAACTGAAAGTATACTCTCTTATTTTAAGTTTAAAAGAAGTATACTAACAGCACACTTGAATAAACTCAATTGCTGAGAGGAAGGGGGGATTCAGAGGTCTTGAGCCAGGCTACTTCAATGGCAGCTATGGCCAGGTTAAAAAGAAGAAAGCTTCATTTTGACATATTTTTTTGTGATAACCAGGATAACTAAGACCTTTCTTCTGTGGCCCAGTTCCTGAGGTAGACTACATCTGAGTGTACCCTGCTACAACTAGATGGTTAGAGTTACCTACGCACATCTCTCTCTCAAATAACTGCTCATGTTGTCTGCCGAGGCCTTGGTTTATTTCTGTAACAGCCTTTTTATGATGGCCAACAGCTATAATTATTATGAGAGCTGGCCGAGTGACAGTCAGAGAGAAACGAGGAGAGAGAAAGAGAGAGTGAGTGAGAGGGAGTAAAAATAGAAACCTGAATCCATTATTGAGTGCAGATATTGGGGATGGTCTCTCCCGTGGGTGCAGAGGCAGAGTTGTCGTCGCAACATAAATAGCAACCGCTCTCCTTAATGAAGACTGTTACAATTTCCTGTCTTCGTCCTCAGCCGAGGGACTCACTTCATTTGATAAATGAATGAACCTTCAACTGTGTTGGCATAACAAATTAAACAAAACATGCTGGTATAAAGCAGGGGGTTTCCAAACAGGGATTCAGGTACGATAATGTGGTAAAGTTTAGGTCAGCTCTTAAAATAAACTACTAGTCTTTCTTTTGTTGTCCTTTGTGAGGGAAACACTATGTCTTTTTATTCTGGATAACATCTTGTGAGAAAGAGTGTCAAACATCTCAACTCAAGGTACATCTACTAGCTTTTTCCAGACCTTTCAACTGCTCTCTCACAGTCTTCCTTATGGGATGTAGTTTTTTCAGTTGTCATGGAGATAGCTCAGTTGTCATCATGTGACCAGAGTTAACGTGTGGTCGTTGTAGAAGAAGTACATGGCTCTTTTACTTAAATAAAATTAGTAATACCGTAGTTTAGAAAATAATCCTGCATCCAAACACACGAGTGTTAGCATCAAATATATTTAACTTGTGCATTAATGTGTAAGCATCATTAATGTTGTTTTAACTACTTTAAATACTGCTGGGTAGCATAATCTATAATAATACACCATCATTTAGTTGTTGAATATATCTTGTGTTAACAATCAAAATCTGCAATGTAACTAAATGTAGTGGAGTAAAAGTATAAAGTAGCATAAAATAGAAGTACTAAAGTACAAGTACCTCAACATTGTTGTTCAACCACTGCACAAAATTTAGATCACGTGATGACAACTGAGCAAACTTTAAGATACACCATAAAGATCTGGAAAGAACTAGTGAGTGGACCTTAAGTTTTTTATTAGTTATTTATTCTTTTGTCAAAGTAATTTTCTGACACTCTCTCACAAGAGTCGAAGTGTTTCCCTCACACAGGACCACAAAAAAGGGAAAGTGAGAAAGAAAGACAGACATGACCTTTGACCATCTCTACTTAGGAGCTTAATAGGCTGTTTGGAGATGTTATGAGACCTGATCTCTGTAAACTGAGAGGTCAGTTTTGCATTCATTGGTCACTGAAACTCTGAGCTTCCCTCCTGTCGCTTCTTTGAATTAGACATGCTTATTTATGACACCTGCTGCGGTGATGATGTGTGTGTGTGTGTGTGTTTCCAGTGGGAGCTCCATAGTTGTGTCCGTACTCTTACACCACAGGTCAGGTGAGTGTGTTTACGTGTGTGTGTAAACCTTCTGTCCTGCTTGCTGTCATCCAATTACTGGGCGGGAGTGTTTTCAGTCAACATGCCTGCTTTAATTAAGGGTTAACTATGTGGACAAACACATAAACCACATGCACGGACAAAAATGCATACCCGGACACACACACACACGGCCACACACAGACAGACATACACAATTTGCTCTGACACCTGACTAGTGCTGTAATTGTATATGGTGTTAAAAAGAAACATGATCTGGCTACGTCCTGCACATGTTGGGCAAGTTAGACTCAGACAGGCAACTGCACATGCATTCATGTGTGTGTGTGTGTGTGCGCATATCAGTATATGTGTGTGGTAAGGAGCTTGGGAAGGCAGGGGGAAAGCGATCAGTCTAATAGCTTTTCCTGCTGTGCCTGAGATCTGTACCCTCTCTCTGAATCTCTCTAGTGACGTCTGCATACCAACATTTCTCCACCTTTTGACCTGATTGAAAAAAGGTCGGTGATGACAAAGTTTAGACAGATTGCGATGAGTCTTTGGCGTAGAGACCTTAATGGTCTCCAGAGGTTGAATTCTGATTACTTCAGTGATCCTCTGACCTTTCATCTAACACCACCAGCAGGTCAAAGTGTCCCCTTGATCCGTACTTCAGCTCAGCTTGAAATGAGTCGTAGCATTAATGCACAAATATTGAAACTATTTTTGCATGTTTTTTTTAAATGTACTTGTCTTAAAATGATAATTTTGTGGCATTTGCATGTTAAATAAGGCGTAGCCCGAAAGAAACACATTTAAATAACATACTTTATTGCTTAGAAAATCCAACATATTATTGAATTATAAAAGCGAGTTATATCAGTGCTTCCAGGAAGTTAAACCCTTATTGCTTCAGAGGGTGAACAACCGACGGCCTTTCAAACCTCCAGTCCTGTGACATTGAATTGGTTGATTTGATCAGGAAGTCTACAAAAATACATTCTGCTTATCTTTTAGAAGACCTTATGCATCTTGCACCGCCTGGTAGCTCAGCAGCTCTATCCTGACTGTCGTTTTACTGATACAATCAGCCACTGAAGCGACGCTCTTCTCGAGAGTGCCCCTCGCACATTCACTGTAACATAAGTCCTTACCTTACAGACTGACTTCACAGTCCTTCACTGATGTCCTCATATGACGTGCTGAGAGAGAGTTATTAAATGTTCTTACTCTAATGCTTTAAATGTGACAAGGTTAGCACCTTGTCTCACATAATATAAATATAGGCTATATAAAACTGGGACATTTTGAGGTTCAAAGTTACCTTGGAAACAGATGCACAAAAGTCTCTATTTAGCTCCAGAGCAGCTATCAAATGGACCTTGTGGTGAGATTGTTTTAATAAAAGTGAAGGTTTTCTTCTTGCTTTCTTTGTCTATATTTCTTAAATAAATAAACGTTCATATTTTTGCTTAATGATACAACATTTTAGACTGAGCTATTTAATTTGACTAAGGAGTCTCTCCGTTTGTAATGCATTGCATCGGACTCCCATGGTTTTAATTTGGTAATACTTTGATGTTACTCCTTATTATAGCCTACATATGATTTAATAAGAAAAAGACAAGAGTAAAGTCATTGCAAGTGGGTCACCCCTCCTGTCAGAGATTATTATTATTACTGTCATGGGATATACACAATCAGAAATAATTTAGACTTATAAACATATGTCATATACTGATGGAGCAATGAATCATTTTAGATTGCAATGCCTCTGCTAACAAAGTCTGGTTTACTGAGGTTTGCTGAGGTTGAGACAGCACAACAGCAAATCTGTTTTAAGACTCAGTGAAGAAGAAGCGTCTGAGAGGATGGCAGCCAGCAGTTTATTATCACATCTCACTGTTGACTGTGCCACAGAGTAAGTGAGGTCACTTTTTGATTATACATTCTCACTGTAAA